>JARGYA010000347.1:0-144842 GCA_029204335.1 Mycena vulgaris
TCCTCTTGCATAGACCCCGGCTGATGTCCTCAACCGTTTCTTATATACTTCCTGCAATGATCACGCCAGTGGGAGCTTAGCAATGCTTGATTTGGATGAGATAGGCCCGGGCGCGGCTCAAAATGCCAGGTCCCTTCTCTCAACAGATATGTCAACAGGTCAACAGATTCTCTGTCTGTGAGGCGCGTAGAGGCGGGCGTCTACGAATCCCTGATTTGGAAAGAAAGGGTAGGCATTGCTCAAAATATGCCCCGTCAGGTCCCTTCTCTCAACAGACATGTCAAAGCACTGCCGGTTTGTGAGGTGCGCATAACTTTGTGCCGACGAAACCTGCGAGATCCGGGATAGGCTGCTCTTTGCGATGATTATATTCCGTGAGGAGCATGCCATATCGTTCCGTGCACATTCGACTGACTCGCATCCCTAGACACCGTAGCATTCGCCCCCGCGCCAGTTTATCTACAGCAGCAACCGTCGGTATGTCATCAATGCACTCTCCTCTTCCCGAGTTAATTCCACGGACTCCGTAGCTCACCCTGATCTCGTTGAAAGGGCGGATACCATTGCGCTCACAGCTTCCGAGTGGATTTGGACCTCCACTTCTGTCATTAATGCCTTTCCGCGTCCGTGGGGCGCCTCCAACGCCTCGAGCTCCGTTCCCGGTAGTGACTGACTTCGACTCGTCCGCTGCCGTACGTGAGCGTGGACTGCTGTCGAGGTATCCTACCTCAGCGCTCTGAGAGACGACAGACCACGCGGGGCGGTGATATCTCTCTTCTCTCTCTCTCTCGCGAGGCAAGTCTGAATCCCTTTTCCATCCCATTCCTTCCCTCGTTTTCCTCTCCCTCTCCCTCTTCCTTCCGGATTCGTGCTGACAGTGCTTCTTCTTCTCCCGATGTCCGACGTCAACACAGTTCTTCCTGGCTGGATATCGGCAACGAGTGCGGCCACTAGTTTGCACGTGTACGTCCTTCCGTCCATCTGCATATCCCACTTGCAGTCTTGACTTACCTCTACAGCTGCATGCGCTCACTCGGTTCCTCACTTTGGTCGTGCATGGGTGGGACGAGCATGAGGATGGGCGTGCGCCGCGCACCAGGAGGTGAAGATGGGCGGCGTGTGTCGCACCGCCGGCCGAGCAGCAGACGTGTATTGCGTGTGAATCAGTACGCATTCCTTCGCTCACTATGCCTTCAACAGCGCGGTAACTTCAATCAGGTGTGTGCGGCAACGGGACAAGCCGACCGGGTAAGTGTGTTTGTCCACAACGACAGTTATTCTCTGTCAACGCAGCTCCTGCGGGTGCTACGTTATGGATTCGCCGACCCCCACAATGTGGAGCTGAGTTCCTTCTGTAGAATTTGTTGGAATCCTCACGCGCTACTGGACGCGTTCACACCGACACAGGAGCGCTAAATCCCTGTCGGTATATCTCAAGTGGGTAGTTTAGTCATCTTCAAAATGATACTGGCGTTCCCAGTTTCCTCGTGAACACTTCCGCAAACCCCTTCCCATTGGATAGTTGTGGTAGCGTTGGCCCCCAATTGTTGTGCACTGTGAATCAATGCTGTCAGGTAGCTTAAGTATGGTCGTTTTGTTGTCCACAACATAAGTGACTCTGTTCCTCATTCCATCCAACAGCATGAACTCAAGATAACATCTTGGGCCCCTGTATCGCACACGCACAGTACGTCGCGCCGAGCGTCGGGGAGTCGACACTCTAAATTCCCCGGGAATTTGTTGGTAGTCCCGGACAGACTGAAGCGGTTACCGGCACAGGCTCTGCAATGCAAACTCGCTCAGAAAGATTGATAGTACAGCCAGATTAAAAATTAAATTATCCCCGGGAACTGTTTGACAAGCCGGGGAGAACGGTCGCAATGGATTATAATATATATTACAGCGCCTCAGTAGCGCAGCAACTTGAGCATCTGATCCCACTTCAATCCTTTCCCACTGCATTCGATCCAGCAGCCACTAACCAATGAACGCGATGCAAACGCCGGCAGCCGTATGTCCGATACCATCCAAGTATATCCCCCAGTCGCCATGATCATCACCAACGAAATCCTCCTCATCCCAATTACCGAATCGATCGATGTATGCATTTGCTTCAACATTGGTCTGTGGTCCACGGTGATAGATATGGAAAACAGAGTGTGAATTTCAATGAGGTACGTACAATAATTCCTCCCGGGAATTGATTGGATGTTCTGGGGGAAATCTGTCTTCCTTTGCCCTCAAGCATGCACACCAATGCCAGGGAAATCACAATGGTCTCCAAAACTCGTTTACTCCTCACGGGACAAATGAATTGTGCCCACACCGTCAACACGCGCGGGACGCGACGTGTTTACATTGTTTACATTTCAATACCACGCCTCTGTCTAATACAAGACTGAGGTAGAGCCGAGGCTCACCACGGCGGGTCGTTTGTGTAGTCAATATACTGTCCGTTCCGTGAATCTCACCGAGCGAATCTCTCCGTGTAAATCTCTCGTGTTGGTTTGGCTGTGCCTGTCAACGTCAGGGCCGGATCACGCCGATCACTTCTCTCTTTGCCCTCCCGCATCCAATGGCGGCCAAGGCCGCGCCTCCCCACTACATATACCTATTCTTATTCTACGCCTACGACGCCGTGTGCCCGCGCCATCCACCCTTCGTCTACCTGGGCGACATCCGACCTCTCATTCGTTGCAACTTCAATGGCAATAGCCGTCCCGTTCCGCCCACACGCCCTCGAGTCGGGTCAATGCCTGGCTTCCTGGGATTAAATCGACGTTCAATGTTTGTCAGGAGTCAGCTACTCTTTTTGGACTGTCCAGGCAATATGAACGCTGAAATAGCAATTCTAAGCATCACTCGGATTCATTCCTCCTGAAAATTGACCATTTATTCTCATACCTGTGTGTTCAAATAATTGGTCTTCTCCAAGGGACAATCGCCCTCTATTATTGACAGATTGACTCCGTATTCAGCCTGAAAACGAGGAAATAGTCTCCTTCTTGCGTTCCTTGAAAATTTTCGGATTCCTATTCGAGTGATGCGTAATAAAATGTGTCCACGTAGATATTCCTGAGGAATATTTATATCTTACGGGAAGTGGCCCACTCTGAAGACAGTCGTTCAGATCTCGTACACTATAGAGTGTTATCCTTGAATATTATGACGTTGGAGTGTTGTGCGGTCGGCGACGAGCGGCACGGGCTGGTCTACATCTCTTTCATTCATGGTTCAGGACCTGGTCCCGCCCGGACTGCCCCAAAAGATTATGCCTACAAAGGAATCGGCTGGGAATAAACCTACAAGTAGTCAACCACGGTAGCGGGCCCTGCCGCTTGTCGGCCTTACCCGCTTTATTTTTTGGGATGTCATCCAAGAATTCGCCGGATAACACGAGGTAGCATGTATAGACCTTAGTGACAACTTCTCGCAAGTAGCATCAACTCGAAGATCAAGATGACCGGACCATCCATAGCTTGGTGCAGAGCTGCCCGTCCCAGATGCACGTATAAAGCGTGATCTGGGCGCAGAACCAGGTGCCCTCCACCAACTTCCAACAAACCTTGTCTGGAGCAATGAGCTCGCCATCGGCATCCCTAGGGTCAGTCAAATCCACAAAGAGTAAAACATCTCGCATTCGGGACCGTATTTTTGTTGCCGTTTTCCATGTCGACATCACCGGTGGCGTCGTCTCTTCAATGACCGTTAGATTCATGAGCTCTTCAGGAACCGGACCGAGAAAGATCTTATTAGCCAAGGATAGGAGAGGGATTTTCTTGTTTTTCAACGACGAATGAGAAATTGGACACGAGGAAAGAACGGCAGGGCTGCCATTGCCCGGAAGAGAACACCAGCAGGGCCGACGAGGATGTCACAGAGAGCCCCTTCGTCGAAAGGAATGGAAGGTGAAAGAAGCTGGATGACGCCATTTGTAACGGTCTAGAAGATGCTCTTCATTCACCTTCGGGTCGCGTCACAGTCGAATTGGGCCAAAGACAGTGAGCAATGGGAGCACAGAGGAACAGCTTTGGCACATAAGGTTCACGTAAATGGCGCAAAGCTTCGGAGGATGTCTGCTCTCGAAAGAGGTTGATGATTTTCTCTTTCAACCGTCGAGGACCGATTTGAGGCCAGAACAGCTGGATATTTCGCAGTTTCTCATTGAAACGGGCATCGGCGTCATTGAGGATGCTATCTGCGCCAACGTCGGAGTAAACGACATTTTGGGTATCTGAGGCTATTACCAATGATTACTCAACTACTGATCAGATCATTTCAAGGTGAGGTGGTTTGGTGTATCATACATACATGCAAGGACTCAACCTGAAGAAAACAGCTTCAGGATATCCATCTCCTCAATGAGGTTGGAATCATGCAGGAATTTGCAGAAGACAGGCACCAGGAGGTTCTGGGTTTGATTGATGCCCTTTCTGATGGGACCACTTCAGACAGAAGGTCATTGGTGGGTGGACCTTGTAATCTGGGGGTGACAAGAAGTAACTTTGTACAGACAACCAGGGTCCTCTCTAGCTCTTACAACAGGTATAGTCCACACTAACATTGATAAAATTGAAGCTAATCCTATTCTGATCAAGTTCAACTTCAATCTCCATGCTGCCATCGGAACCAAAAATCTTCCATGGTCGAGAATCTGAACTTTCTGATATTCTCAAACTGTTTATGCAGGGGACACCGAAGATAGCGATTTTGGGTGCAGGTGGAATGGGAAAGACAAGTCTCGCAAGAGCTGTGTTACATCATCCAACAGTTGCTGGGAAATATGCCCAGCATTGTTTTTTCATTGCTTGTGACTCTACATCAAGCACAGATGAACTAGTTACTCTCATTGGGGCCCATTTGTCATGACAGTGATGACATTGACAGAGTTCTCCTCCTGACTGACAACATGCCACTTGCAATTGATCTCATAGCTCACTTGGTTGACTCCGAGGGGTGCCCCAATGTGCTGGCCAGTTGGGAGGAAGAAAAAACCTCTGTGATCTCAGATGGCTATGACAAACGGTCAAATCTTGATTTATCCATTTCAATGTCTCCATCAAGCCCCCAAATCACATCTGTGCCTCATTGCCAGGAGCTATTGAGCCTTCTCTCAATGCTGCCAGATGGTCTTTCAGATATAGAGCTGGTACAAAGCAAGCTTCCAATAAATGACATCCTCAGGTGTAAAGCTGCATTACTTTCCGCCTCATTGGCCTATAGTGATGATCACAGACAGTTCAAGAGCTTGGTACCCATTCGGGAATACATGGCGAGATCTTACCCACCCATGGATCACCTGGTTCAGGCTCTTCTCAATTACTTTCATCAGCTTTTGGGATTTTGGTACAAATATTTTGGTACTGTTACAGCCTCTGAGATGACCCTACGGATCACGTCAAATTTCTAAGATATCCAGGGCCTTCTTCTCAACAGGCTCCAGCACCAAAGTCCAGCCGCATTTGATACAATGTATTGCATCCTATATCTCAATGCTTTCAATAGACTTGCTGGGCAGGCCGAACTCATTTGATTGATCACATTGCTCATATCCAACTTCTCCCAAGTGGACTGGAGGTCTTTTTGATTAGAGAGATCTTTGGTTCTTGGCGATCCCATCCAATTTGTAATCCCGCAGTATTGGTTGAGCAAGCAATAGAACAATTACCTCAGTTGGATGACTCTGATGTCAAATGTAAGGTCTCAAGCAATACCCTTACTATATGATTGAACATGTTCAACAGGTCAATTTTACAATACTCTAGGAGAGTATTATCGGACACACAATGATTTTCCCACAGCTATAACTTACTATCAGACTCGGCTCTCATTGGCAATTTTAACTGGGAACACCAAAAAACAGTGTCAGTCATCAAGCGGTCTAGCATATCTCCAGTGGTACATGGGTGATCCAGCTGCAGGCCAAAAGTCTGCACCTGAAGCACAGAAACTCGCCCATATCTCTGCAGATTTATTTAATGAAGCACGGGCACTAGAAATTGAAGCACACTGTTGGCAGGCACATGGTAACCACAAATATGCAGTCTCTCTCTGCAACAGGGCAAGAGATCTTCTAGCTCATTGTGGGATGTCTGCCGGTGATTTGGACAACGCGATTATGGGAAATCAGGCAGAAATCCACAAAATGAAGTCAGAATATGTGGAGGCCCGAGATATCCACAGGCAAAGACTTCATGGAGCTCCTGTTGAACTAGCAGTATACATTCATGCCTTTGCTGTGCTCAATATTGCAGAAGTCGAGGTGTTCCTGGGTGTACCAATGGAGGATGTGGAAAGGAAGATTGATACAGCCAAATCAATATTCAATTCATTAGGATATGTGAGCTATGCAATAATCTCTGATGCTATAATGGGAGTGCTTCATCTGAGAGAAGGAAATCAACCATCTGCAAAGCTGCTTTTCCAAAAGTGCCTTTTACTCTATTGGGGCCATCATGCCGAAATGGTAAACTACTGTTTAGAGAGACTTGGTGATAGAAGTCTCTGGGGCTCAACAGATTGGCCATCTTCCTAGACAATAGTATATCTTGTGCATGCCTCAAAGTCACAGCAGAAGCTAGATGTTCATAAGGCTCTCCAATTTCTAGGGGATATGTTCTGCACTGAAGGTGATCAGGATACAGGAGTCAGCCTTCTGACAGTTGCCCTCGAGGGATTCACACAGATGGATGTCCACCGCAGCCGAGCAGAATGTATGCTTCAACTTGGATACATCTCAAAGGACAATGGGGATGTGTTGAAGGCAACAGAGTATTGGCAAAGTGCAAGATCTCTGTTTGACCGGTCATCTCAAGCAAAGAAAGTTGTCCTCATTGATGAAGAACTTCTCAGCATCGCGAGAGATGTGCTTGAAGAACATGCAAGGAGCTTCACACTTATCTCAGTAATCCATGCACCCAGTGCAGCCCTTGACACGACAATTGGAGGCGTGGTTTAAGAAATTGGAGAGACAGAGGCTCCATGTCTAGGCGAGGGGAAAGAGCTTGTTTCCATGTTAGTTTGAGTTGGCTTAGTGGAATGTGTGGCTGAGATGTCTGTTTACTTTGAACTTTTTGTTTCAAGACTTCAATCAATATTTATGTTATGGTGTCAAATATATGCCTGGACTTAATTGTTGTCGCTCAGTTGTCAGCTATGCCTGCTTACTGTCTTGCCTTCTTTTCATTTGTTTTCTCCCTTTGTTTAGTATTTATAATGTCCAATGTCTGATATTATCTTGAATTCATGTGTTTTACAAAGAGGCCGGGATTTTCAAGTGCCGCCAACACTGTTGAGTGATATTACCACCTCAGAAATCAGGTCTTTATTTTAGCTCTAGAATGGTAAATGATAAGACCTGCAAGTCCCTTCTGGAAGAAACAAGTTGTCCTTAGATCCCACGATTTTGAAAGCTACGATTAAAAGAGCTATCCTCAGCATGGCTTCGATGGGACTTGAACTCGTGTTTCTTTCGCAACATCCCAAGCACTCTTGAACGGGACGAGTACACTCTGTCTTGATCCACGAAGCCATCAATACCAAGGCGGGGTGTTAAATAACCCTGCATGTTTGCATTTGAATTGTGACCGCGTGTGAATGAGGATATCGGAATGCACCTTGGGGGCGACGCCGAGGCAGGCCTGAATCCGCTCATTTATGGCTTACCGAAAGTCTTGATGATGAATGGGTAATAAAAAAGACATTCAGAAGACACTGCATGGCCCCACCAGGAGTCGAACCCACTTTCCGCCCGAAAAGTTCGTCTAAGAATTTCATCACAGGACGAGAGTGATTTGCCTTGATCCACGAAGCTATGAGTCAAGCAATTGAGTAGCAGAGATGTGAGATTAAATAAATCCTCAACCGAACACATGACACAGCATCCCGAGGGTTTGACCACGCCAATTCGGACGGTGTGGTCTCCAATTTCAAGGATAGAGCCGGTGGGTGAAGCCGCCTTCCCAGAATAAACCGTCGAGACAAAAAGAAAGAGTAGAGAAAAGGCTCACGGCTTCGGCAGGAGCCGAACCCGTGATTCTCTCGTAACAATCTCAGATGAAATAAGTAGTGTGCGTGGGACGAGAGGAATTTAGATTGATCTACGAAGCCTTGAGCAGTGCCCTGAATTAACCTAGTGAGGGCATGACACAAATTTGTAAGATTCACAGAGAGAGCATAAACGGGAAGAGATAAGCACGTCGGGGTGGGAGCAGACCGCGAAAGAGAAGGAACGAAAACGTTGTGAGAAGGAAAGCGGAGAGGTGGGATTTCGGATCAATCGGATCGAGCTCGGATCAATCGGCTGCCTCTCTCTTAGAGTCTTTCTCCGTCCATCGTCTCTTTTGCAGAACTAGCCGTCCGTTCTGGCTACCTATCCCTGCAAGCCCTCCACGTACTATGCGGCTAGGGGAGCATCCAGGATGCCTTTAAGCGTCGCTCTCGCCGCGACTCGACTCGACGAGTAACGAGGTCGAGGTCGAGGACCCACCCACCCTTCTCTTCTCTCGCTGACACAGACGCAGGCGCAGGTCGATTCAGCGATACATCTCCCCGCCGTGCATCCCTCCCGCCTCTCTGAATGACGCGGTTAGCGCGGCTAACGCAGACACGCTAGGACTGCGGCTCGGACTCCCCGGTCTAGATATCTACAAGTTCCATCCGCACAGGCTCCTCGGCGCCGCACGCGTCTCAGATGCCCGCAGCTCCCGATCCGGCGTACGTAGCCGCTGTCGCCCTCAGCCTCTGCCCATCCGACGCGTCTGGTTCTGGCGTTGAGTCCGTGTCCCCGCCTTCTGCTCCACCCACGTCTTGTGCTTACCGCCCTGCTCAGTCTCCTCTCCCTCGGATCCGGAGCAGTATGACCGTGTGCATGGCGTCGTCCCTGCAACACGCACGCCTCGCCCCGGCAACAGCACCCCCCAGTGCTGATACCACACCAATGCGAGCACTCCAACCCTGCTCCCCAACGCCAGCTCGCCGGTCCTCCGTGTATCCTGCACACCACCAGCGCGAGTAGTCGTCGTCCCCCCTCCCCTTATCCACCGCACAATATTGTCCCGCCCGCCCTGCTCACCATGTTCCTCCACTCGTCGCGGTCGTCGGAATTGCGATCATCGGGATCACACAAGCAGCGGAACGCGACGTGCGCTACGCTCGTCGTCTGTGTGCTCCAGGTCGTTTGGGGGTATGCGCCGCGCGCGACGTTGGGAAAGGGCTCCTTCCCTTTGCGCGGGTCGGGGCCGGCGTGCACGAAGGCCGGGTGGGGAAGCCCGAGGCGGCGGAGACGGCGTAAGCGGGGACGAGCGCGAGATTTCAGCGGCGCGGGGGGTGGGCATAGACGAATGGTACCACGTGGAGCTCCGGGGCGCCGTTTTTTTATCCAAGATTGGCGCCGGCAGGCGCGACGCGCAGATGCGCACTGCCGTCGTACGGGGACTCGTCGTGGGGATGTGGAGGTGATGGCGGGGTGGTGGAGGCGCGGTGATGGCGGGAGGTGCATAGTATGCGCGCCACAAGAGGAAAGAGGAATGAGCTTCAGACCGGCGCGGTGCGTGCTCTTACTCTCTTCCTCTCAAGCTCTCCCTTATCGCTCTTCCTCGCAGCGCTTCACTCGCCCTCTGTGTTCACTTCATGTACCCCTCATGCGACGCTCGCCCGCTTGCACGCCATCATCACTGTCTGTTCTCTGTATCCTTCACCGCTACAGTTCTTCCTGTACTAACTCTGCATACTCTCTTTGTAATTGCCCTCCTTTCATCCTGTGTGTCCGTGTTTTCTCTGTCGCGTCCAGTCCGTCCTCCTCTCCTCTTCTGCGCGTCTTCTCCTTTCCTTCTTTTCTGCGCGATCCTAGGCGCCAACCGTGTTCCGGTCGCGCCTGCATTTGTCTCGAGTCGAGCGCGTGCTTCCTCCTGAGCCCTGCATCGATCCGGGCAGATATACGCGCATATGCACCGCCTTTCTCCTCCGTCCGCGCGCATATATCCACTGTTCTCGTGCTATTCGCTTCCGCGGCGGTTTTTTATTCCCGCCGAGCGCACTGCGATGATGAGGAGCCCGTGGCGCACGTCGGTCCCGATGTTTGCGATGCGCATCTTCCACCGGCGAGTCTACGCGCCGACCTGGCGCCGACTCATCGCCGCCATGTTCGCATGCGCCCTCATTGGTTTCATGGTGCGCTGCCGTCGACCATGCGCTCGCTCATTGTTCGTGGCGCGGCGCCTCATCGGGGATGCCCTCATCGTGCTCGCCGCCGCGCCGCATCCCTCCGAATCGAATCCACTTTCCATTTGGCATGCGCACGTCTCTCTTTTTGTTATTTTCTTCTTCCTCTCTTCTTCGTCCCATCGCTTGCTGCTCCCTCCGCTCCAGTCCCTGAGGATTTATCTCAAAGCTCCAGGACCGAGTCTATGCATGGATTCATCACATATCTTTTGGCTGAATGGGGCGCGGCGCGGGATGCGCTCATCGTGGAGCGGCGGATCTTCGTCGAATGATTCTGTTTCGGCAACCAATGCACACGGCTCTCTTTATATTCTTCCTGTCCCTTCGTTCCTCCGCTGCCCTGTCTGTTCCAGTCCTCGATCATTCAAAGCTGAACGCGGGCGACATATATTCGCGTCCCAGGAACGGATTTATTCGCGGATGTGCGTCTTCATCGCTCGTCTGTTCGTTGTGTGGGCGCCCATCCCATCGCATTGCTCGGTGCGAGATGCTTTTATCATGGGGTGGTGCATCCTCGTCTGGTGACTCTGCCTCTGCACGGCCCTCTCTCTATTTCTCTTATTCCTGTCTTGTTCCCCTGCGCCCTCTCCGAGGGATGCACGCGTGGACAGATCGCACCGCCCCACACGCTTTGTGCGCCGCACCCTCCGTCCAGCACGATGATCTCGTCCTCGGACGGGATGTATGTATGCGCGTGCATATATCCGTCCTCACGCGCATATATCCGTCCTTCTTTGTTATCCGGGCGCAAATGGTAGTGTTCCTGCTTTGTCCGCGCATATATCTCGCTGCTCGATTCAGCATGGTGACTCCCATCCGAGCGGCCTTTCCCGCCTGCGAGGACTGAGTATATGCGTGTAGGCTACGTGTCTCCGCTATCGCTTTGCGCTCATCGTGATCGGTCGTGGTGGAGCGTATCTTCAACGTGCCGCAGTTGGATCTCGCTCGTCTTTCTTTTCTTCCCTCCTCGTTTCTCGCTCGTTAAAAACCTGAAAATTTGGAATAAACATTGAATTACTCGACTTAGATGTGCCGTCAGACCAAATTAGGGGGGTCTGGGGGGAACACCGCTCCCCCCCGCAATAAATCCGGTTGAAAACCGCGTTAAAACACGTCAATACACTCAAACCCCGAAGGAGCCGCAAGGCGAGCGAGTAGGATACTTAGTGGATGAGTTTTGTAGATTCCAGAAGTCCGAATGTTGTTCGCCCGCGCCAGAGGCTCGCGCACAACAGATATCTGGAGCGGCAAGCCCCTGTGTCCTTAGAAATATCTGCTATAGGATGCGGGGGATTCGCTAGGGACCAGAGTTAGAATATACGGGTAGTAGATCACTCAGTGTCTCGCAATGCCTTAATCCTAGGTATTTGAGAGTACCTTTGGGACCGTTGGGCGGTAGACGAGTTGTTATCCGGGCCTTCGGTCCGGTGACTAAATACTACACAGATCACGGAATGTACACTGCGTAAGCGCGCGCTATTTGCGCGCTAGTGTAAAGCCATAAGGGTTCTGTATCGCGAATATATAGGTACAACTGCCGGTTGGGCGGCAGAAATGGTACAGTCGGCTGAACGACGTACTGAGCCGTTACAATTTCTGCTCAAAGGTTAGGAAGCCAATTTTTTTTTTCTGGCGTTGCGGTCAGACTAACTAACCAGCGAGTGAATTGCACAAAAACAACTACAGGTACTGTGTAGAGATGATCACACCAATTTACTTTACGTACGGAGTACAACAGGAGCACTCTCCAATATTGGAATGGAATCAAAATGCTTTTCAACTATCACACAACCTCTGCCTCTTCGGCGTCACGATCGTTTTCGGGTCGAAGGTACAAAATCTGGTCCTGAATTGAGTGGATTGGAACAACGTCATTCTGAATCTTGCGGGGAGCAACGCGCTGTTGTTCTGTCACTATAAAACTGTCCACACTTTCAATACTTTTCCCTAGTCCAACGCGGACTGCAATGATTGTCGGCGCTATCCCCTGGATGATTAATTAGAGCGAATGAACAGGAATTGACCTATGTGACCGACCACCAATTGTCCCAATATTGCACCGTTCGTGCATGCGAACGCGCTAGTCTAGGTATCGTCAGGACCGGAAGATAGGTAAGAGGGAAGTACTGCTTTACCATAGAAAGGATAATGTATACGATTCCACCGATACAATAGAGGACCCCGGACTCCAAACTACCAACGTGAGTCAAAAGCTGGAAAGGAGATTTACACACTGACATCATAGCACATGCAGTGTTGTACCTGGTTGTTATCTTCTGTCCCAGTACATCCCGAGCTTTGCGTGCGAGCCACCAGATTCTTCCCGCTAAGCAATTATTCAATGATCACGAGTCAATAGCTCCACGAGTGATGAACGAACCACTCAGACTGATCAACATGAACGTCGTGAAGACCGACGTCGCGATAGAGAGATTAAACAAGGGCCGTGAAACCACAATCGAGCGACCGGAATCAAAATAACCTAGACCTAGCGTATAAATTTAGTATACGTCCCTCTTGGGTAATATCTACAAGCTCACCGCCGACACCGAAAGTAAGTAATATCGGGAGGAAGACGATTCTGTCATCGAAATTCCATATCGCATGGCATCGAAATATCTGTGAAACTATCAAGGACCTCGTGAAACTGATTTGACCAGAGAGACTCACAAAAATGCTATCGGCTATGACACTACAGGCCGATGGGCTCGTCAATCCTTGTAAACTTCAAGTGAAGATGCGCACTTGTTGGTCACGTAGATCACGTTTGTTGCGAAGTTCAATTGGAACACAAGGTAGCTAGGGTCACCCGCGCCGACCACGGAGGTCTCGTCCATTTGATCGAGGACCGTAGTGCCGGCAAGCAGGAGGGCCAAATGTGCCGTGCAGAGGATGAAGAGCGAAATTGTCGCAACAGGCAGGAAGCGAGTCTTCGGTATCCCTCGCGTGTGCAGAACGTGTATATAAAATCCAAACATAACTGCATACGCTCCTGGGAACATATTCAGTGGCCCTCCAGGGCCTCCGGCGGAAAGATGAATACCTACCATACAGAAATGCCTCGGCCTTTCCCATTGAATGATTAAGGTATGTGTGGTCTTGAAAATAGGCGCTGCACTTACCATAGCTATGTACAAGTCGATATTTTTTGTGGGAACGGTGTCGGAGTGGGGATCCATGAGTGGTTGGAGGGACCATGAAACTGGTACATCCTGGCCTATATATCATCCATTTATTACGGAATGCGGAAGCACGGTCAATGGATAATTCGCCGAAAGCGTGGGGACTGCATTGAGCAGGATACCTTGTACGTATATCCGAAGAAAAATGAGAGTTCGCAGATAAGGCCTTGCATCGGTGGACGACATCGAAACAGCAAGGGCCTGACAGCTTCAAGTCTAGGCTAAAAGAGGAACATCCATATACAGGCCAAACACCGAGATACAGCCGCCACATCTGTGATCTGTCCGCATGTCACTGGGCACAGAGAAGCGATGCAGTTGCGTACTTCGAACAATTGCTAAACATGGATTTCCTGCGACAGATTGTCAAAAAAGGTGAACAGATGCAATGCAGTGCCGATGATCTGCGTAAGGCACCATGGCGCAGCCAGCCATGGTGGCTCATTCGCAACCTGCCCGGTCAGCCCCTCACTTCCGCAGTTTTTCCAACCAAAAGCGAAAGCTGTTGCCCTCTTTTAAGCCCTGTACCGTAAACTGCTACACAAGATCGCCTGCAAACGAGACAAGCAACAGTGCGAGGGTTACTGGACGGTAATCAATGAAGATCTTGCTGGGGATAGTAACATGCTTGTCATGGCTGACGAGACAAGCAAGAATGACCTGACACTCACACAAAGATATGGAAGGGCATTGTCTGGCATGCATGCAGATTACATCGATAACTTCGTTCGCAGCGAGCGCTACACCGTGGGAGCTGCGATGTTGAATAATGGATATCTGGCTGTCAAAGTACTTTCTGGATCCTTTGATTCCTTCGATTTTTTCGACTTTGTAGCTGAGCAAGTGGTATGTGTCACCCCATCTGTATTTGGATACTTATGAAAACTGTTATCAGCTCCCAGTAATGGACGAATGGCCACAGAAACACAGTGTCCTTGTACTGGACAACTGTTGTATCCGCCAGAACGATACCTTGCTCGAAATCATAGCCGCAAATATTTGTCCGATCCATTGTTTGCATTGATTGGCAGCTGAAATCCTCACCAGAATCACTCCTCCTTTTTCTGCCACCATACTCCCCGGACCCAAACCCAATAGAGGAATTGTTCAGTACCCGTGAGTGTTCATCATGTTCTGATGCACATTCTGATAATCATTGACATCAGTGAAGGCGTACATGTGCCGTCACGGTGCTGAGATGTGTGCTGTTGCAGACCCTGTTGCCGCAATCTACGAGGTATGTGCACGTGTGACTGCCGAGATGGCACGTAACTGGTTTTTCCATGCTGACTATCAATAAGCACGGAGTCATAACCATAGTAACTTGTCCAATTCACCAGTAATAACAGTGTAGCAATTCAGGGAACAGGAAAGCTATGTACAACACGAAAGCGAGAGTAGTGAGGTTCAGTTTCAAAGCCCAACCAAAACATCCCTCATGAACACCGCATGCTGGCGAAGAATACGGCCTTTTACTAACGGTAAAGCTTTCATTGCTGTCCACAACTCCGCATCCAGCTCCGTAATCCCAGTATCACCTGGAATATATCCCAGCTCGATAAGAATGCGATGATCATCCGCGGCGATGCAATAGCGATCACAGCATTCATCTAGAGCGATTTCCCGCGGAATAGTGATAGGCGCTGCTTGTGGTGGCTGCAGGACTAGGTCCGGCGCGGGTTTGGGTGCAGTCAGGGGTGCTAGCATCCCAAAATGGGCAGGAGGTGCATGGTGAGGTATGAAGCCGTAGTTTGGTATGAAGGAAGAGGTGAACAGTGGGTCATGCATCATCTGCAGCATCGGGTTGTTATTGAACAGCATTTGGAACAGGGAATCGCTCGGGGCAGATGCTGGCAGCGTAGGGGGGAGAATGCAGTAGACGAATGTGGTGGACGTGTAGTTTGATTTTTTGCGAAATGATCTGATGCAGGTGCCTTATCCACGGTTGCAGTGTTTTTGGCCTAGATGTATGCGGCAGAAACCTGTACAGGGGACCTGGAAAGGCATATACGCACCATTACACCGGCCCATACACGCAGTTTTATGTCATTTAACTCAAAGTACCTGGTCTCATTATGATATATCTGTTTCCCTGGAAAGAGCGGTGAGTTATCAATTGGGTATGCGTCAAGGAGGGCATTGAAATGATCGGCCGAAGCATTGTCGATCCCAAACTGTACGTGGTGATAAGCAGCGGATATCCGGAATCACCCACAATTTGCTGACAAATAGATAACACCGAGTTTCCCAGAGTGGCGGTCAGTTCATCGAAGTCCCGCGGGGCCCCATGATCTTCTTCCTCGTCAAACCACGGCTAACCGATGTATTAGAGAAAGCTGGATAACAGTAGTGAATCGATCACGTACCAGTTTCTTTTTGACAAGAGAGGGCAGCGACATGCGAACACTGAAAACGTAGTCTTTATGGCAGTCTTGGAGTTGCTTGATCATGACATTGAAACCAGTCTCGGTCGTCAAAGGCTTGTACTTCACATTGCCTGGGAAGTTGAATCTCTACTGGCATTCCATGGGACTACTATCAAGATTCGTTGTCTTGGTTTGGCAGCCATCAGCAACGATCCGGAGAAACTGCGAGTGTTGAATGGAAGATATAAATTCATAGGGGCTGAGGGTGGTAATTTTCGGGGGCGGGGCCTTGGTGGCACGGTTGCGGACCATCATGACAGGCGGAGCCAGGGTCTCAACATAGAGGACGACATATCAACTGGCTCGGTTTCATCATCGGTAGGAGCTGAGGTACGTTTCTTCTTCTTCTGTCTGGGAGGGGAGGAGATCACTTCGATGGACGAGTTGGATTCAAGTAGATCAGTTGTTTCAGTCTTCACACGTAGGGCAGATTTTCGTTTAGATGGTCCGGCTTCCAATGATTTTGTTGGAGAGGATATGGGGGAGAATTCAGCTTTGGTCTTGGAGCTCTTGGAGTTTGGGTTGTAACGGAACCACCTGTTACGGACTTGTGGAGGACAAGAGCCTGTTAGTGAGCCTCAATGTGCCAGTGACGAGAACACACCCTCAGGGTCCAAATGAGTGGAAACTTCACACACTTTTCTCTCGTCTTTTCTCCTATTCTCCTCTTCTTGTTTCTCGCTGACATCCTGCCCTTCAACCACCATTGATTGCTACCTGCTACTTGTATTTGCTCTCTACTACCATAACACTTTGATTGGTGCCAGTCACTACATGTCAATAACGCCCAAGTGTCCTTGAAGAGGAAACACTGTCTGCTCAGCCAATCTCTTGTTACATATCTTTCCTCAAAGCTCAACCTCAAGCTTTAGGCAGCTCCAAGCCCTATACTCAAACCACTGTGTGCAGGACCAAGTCTTGTTTTCAGCATGTCAAGACATGCAAGCTCTTCAGATCGTCAAAATCTCCTGAGCTTGTCACCTACTGTTACTCCCCTACTCAAGCAGTACAATTTTTTTTATGACTCATACAATAGTGTATTTGCATCTGTCATGTATTTGTTGTACAAGTGCTCGCTGGGGCGCTTCATCCCCCGGCAACCTCTTGGCTTACATTATCACTGAAGGAAGAACACATGTTCAGAAGGGGTTCAGCAAAACACTCTGGTTAGGAATAGCTCTATTTTGTAATACATTCTTTATTTCGTACTAATCAAGAAATTCTGTGATCACTTCCTACGCCCTCCAAGTTTGCCTTCCTACGCCACCTTCCTACGCCACCTTCCTTTTGTCTGTATTTTTCGCGGAAGGTTCCAGGGCTTCTTCTGGATCGGGAGTCAAACGTTGTGGGCTCTTGTTTGCAGTTTCTGCCTGCGTCGCACGCGAAGGCCTACTGTGCAAGTAATCAGTACAGGCTGACACAGCATTGGCAAGAAAAACTTATGTTTGAATAACCGTGCTCGACGATGATTGTTTTGGAGGGAATGGGGATGCAGGGCTGTAAAGTAATATAAGATCAATTATTTAGTTTGAAAGAGAAGTGGAGTCACAAACATTTGTGTCATTGGGTAGTCATAAGGTGCAGTCGCCAATCGCGAAAAGTTGTTTCAGGGACCGTGAAGATGGTTGGCGGGGCCCCGACGATGGTGACGTGCTTCAAAGATCATGGGTTTTAGCACAGGAAGAATAAATGTGAGGAAAAGCAGTACACAGTACTTTGCACGTCTTGAGGACTTTCAGGCATTGGCCCAGATGCGAATGTGAAGAGGCTTCCGAATGCCTGATGAGCTTGTCGTGCCTGCTGAAAGAACACCAGATATTGCAGGTGCATTGGATCAAAATAGGGCATCGGCACGGAGGCGGGTGAGGAAAAGACGTCGGGAGACGCCGGTACCAATATGGTAGGGGACGGAGTGTTGGAAGGTGTCATTGGAGTGAACGGCGATGCAAGAGACAACAGTGGAGTTTGAGGCGGCATCATGATTTCGGTCGTCATCGTAGAGGTGGATGCAGTCAGAAGGGCGGCTGGCGTGGTTGTGCTGAAGGCATTGAACCTCCTCCATTTGTTGGATGCATCCACGGTATTATCAGTGGCGGTCGAAGGAGTGGCTGGTGTGGTTGTGCCGAACACATTGAACCTCTTGTGTTTGTTGGATGTGTCCTCGGTATTGTCAGTGTTAAATAGAAAACCGTTGGATGAGGCAGTTCTATGCGGAGCTACGTTGAAGAAATGTAGTCAAGCATGACCCGGAGAATACCGGCGGATGATACCTCACGGCAGATACCGCCGAACTCAATACAATTGTTTTTCCGAGGGACTTGCGTCGAAGCCCAGCCCTTCGTCGTGCCATTGAATACATGTCCGTGCAGTGTGATGTGATCAGAAAAATTACATGACGCTGTGGAAGCGCGACTTGACCCACTTGTTGCCTTCGCGTCTGCAGCCAAGTGCACGTGAGGCCTGGGTTATGTGCTCGACCCGTCGCGTCTTTTGTTTCACCACCACATCGCGCGTTTCGTCTCTCGTCTAGCCGTTCAACACGGTTCGGAACTCTTTTACTCAAAATTCTACAATGCAGCTGTAGGGACTAGAACTTCCCCAATATACTGCCAAGCCACTCAAACAATCTGAAATTTGTCTTCGTTCGCGTTGGGTCCAAAATTGGTTTGGGTTTCGTTTTTCTTGCTCAAGTCTGGAACTCTACCTACATTTACTCTCACTGGACGCTTCGTTAGTTTACTAGTAGCAGTCCAAAGGCGAAGGCCGTCGACAAGGGCGCGTAGCCGCAATCGGAATGAGCCGGGAATCGACTTTGACCTGGCCTGGGCAACCACGTTGGCGCTGAGCGGGGCAGCGTGTCTCCCTATCACATATTTGCTCATCTCCCGTTGTGGTGCATGACTGAGCCGGCGGCCTAGCTGGAGGGTTTACGATGGTCTCTTTACACATATTTTCGAACATGAGCAGCATATGCTTAGTCAGCTTGTAAAATTTCCAGCCGACCCATGTCAGCGGACCCAGTCATGTGATCCTTCTAGCACATTCTATCGGATTCTATTCTTCTCCCACTTACTTCCACGAGCCCGAGCGATCGAGCGAGCAACAAAGAGCCAACATCGAGCAACACCTCCGAATTATTACACAACTGAGCCGCGTTTTACGAGACTCACTTGCTGTTAGTGTTCTACTGCTGCAGCAAGAAAGGAGGATCAATCACTCCCACGTGTGCAGCTGCATTCGGCACGACCTTCTACCACCCCAGTTCCGCGAGAGGAACAACCAAATCTTACACAACACTTGAGAAAAACTTACTCCAGAGGGCATGTCTGGTTTGAGCCAAGGATATAATTTCCGACCGTGACGGGAAAAGCACGGGACGCGTATTTGTTTGTGAGAGTTGGCCCAAGGCAAGGATGAAGGACACCGTAAAATTGGGAACAGTGTCCTATTTAGAAGTCAGAAATTAAGGAACAAAAACAAAACATGAAGATTACCTCGTATTCAGCCGATTTTGATTCCCCAGGATTGGAACACGGTAAACTGCTTCCAGTATGGTGCAGCCTTTCGACGGAAAAATCGCTTTGGCAATGAGGAAGACAATGGTGCCATCCACAAGTGTTTCATCTCCCAGCAGGCTGTACGTAACTCAACTGGGACTCATGTCTTTTCATTGCATGAAATTGCTGTGTGATAAACCTGGATAAATTTGCGACCATCAACATGAAAAATGGAGAGCAAGAGTGCAAATGTCTGATGGTAGATCGTTGTCTGGCCTTTAGTACTATTAACTCAATTCTCAGCATGCAGAGTCAGATACCCGACGACGTGGAGAGAAATGGGAAGCTGGGCAGACATAGCAGAAATTGCAACACGGTTGATGAAAATTGTTGAGAATCTAATCACTTTTAACAATGCTCGTTTGGCTGGAAAAGAACGTGGGACACGTCAGCGCCATGTGTTGACACGATACGGACACATAGAAAGCATTCTGTGAATCATTGGATAAAGGGAGCGAGGAGCGCGAACGGAACCGGAGCCATTGTTGTGAATCATCCCCGGCCCGTCCGCTGATCGGGGAGGATTTGGAGGTGGTTGCAAATATGGCAGCATTTTATATGTCCAAAATGTGTACTACGTCGTGTCCGAACGCGTCCGAGCACAGGAGCCAAGCTGAATAAATAAGGTTTCCCTTAACCCCAGAGTTGACTTTAGGGCCGGTCTCGGTGGAATCTCGGGGTCAAGTGACTTGCGCGATGCACGGGCGCGGACATGATGTGCGAGAAGACGCGCGAGCATCGCCTGCAGCCGCAGTACACGGCTCGTCTGCACTCGATGGCCCGGGCACTGACTTGCGCAATGCATGGGCACGGAGAAGAAAAGAAGGAATAAATAGAAGCACACCGAAAATCGAATAACCCATTTACCATCCTGCCTCGTCGTGCGTCGCGCGGCGTTCAAGCGACCGGTCCATGGTGCATTCGCAGGCTTGGCGTTGGGGGCTTCAGCATTGTAGAGTCGGTGGTGGACCGGTGCCTGTGTGTCGCGATCGTAACCTAAGCTACGCAGTCGGGACGGGATTGAAGCAGAGGTGGACGGCGGGGGTAGGAGCACGGAGATCAGATGACAGCTCACCATTGTGTTCAGTTTGACGGCCTGTATACACCCAATTTATATGGGGGCCGACAACGAGTTGTGATTTGGGTGAAGGTGGTTGGAGTTTAGACAAACAACAACGGTCGAGGGCTCTCGTTATGGGTTTCCTGTGGCCTGTGCGATCATCTCAGATGAATCAAACACCATATAGCACGCACTAGAGATGGCTGTTAGCTCGCAGTTGGGCTGGCGTGTCGAGGTGCGCTTGATGTGCGTGCTGGCCACTGTCTGGACCATCTGCGAAGTCTGAAATCGCGTATTAGACGACGGGAGATACGCGGACGAGCGCCGATACCCACCAAGGATGCTATATAAGATGGCGCACCTTGATTATGCTGGACACCCTTGAAGCGACAGCTCCTGGCCGTCTACAGCAACTTTCGTTTTCCGAAGGTTTCTATAATTCTCACTATCGAAAACGTCGCAGATGTTACCGGGGATACACTTGTAGTTGTGCCGGTAAAGCAGCTGCTCCACCTTCTTGGGATTCTGGAGGTGGGAGATAACAAAAAAGTCAGCGGGGTCGTCCATCGGCCGCGAAGCGTGGCTCTTTACAGCCTTTCAATCGGCATTGCTTCAAATCCGTGTGAACTCCAGTGAATGCCATGCACGAATTGACAGCAATGATACCAAATGGGCTTAACGCCGGATAGCACAGCTCCACGATGAATCATGACGTAGTGTGAGCTGATGTCCAACTTATGTCGGAAAGCGTAGCGCATTTGCGCAAATGCTTGATGTGGCATCGTGGAGAGCATTTTAAGCTGAAATGCTCGAATATTATCAAGGTCTTGGCCACTGAGAATATGGTTTCCTATGCCACAAGATCAACATTAGCTGCAGCAGTTGGTATCGATACGTACGAATGTCCCACAACTCGGCATGCTCAGCTGGCCCCAGCATCTCCTCCAGTCCGCGCACCATTTCTTCTCGGCTGAAGTATTCGCTCTTCTCATCTTCTTCATCAAATTGGAGCCATTCGTCATTATCTTCAAATTCAAAATCTCCATCTGAGTTCAGCACAGACGAGTCGGAATCGCAATCAGATTCAGATTCAGCGTCGAGATCCATTTCTTCGCTCGGTGAATGGGGAGGATATTGGTGTGTGGGGGCTCTGGAGGAGGAGTTTTCATGGAATGGTCATTGACCGAGTCTCCAATTCCGTAGTCCGAGTCCATTTCAATATCGCTAGATGAAAACTCCGATTCGGAGGGAAGAATAATGGATTTGTCGACGATTTTGGTGTAGTCATCACGTCTGGTTCGCGCAGCGAGGGGCTTACCACAGGTGCTCGAACATTTGCACCGTTTACGCTTGCTCTTATTCTTGCGCAACGAAGGCATCGGGAAGAAAAGTGTCGATCACATGATCCGACATGCCCCAAAGATTTGTAAGCTGACAAAGCGTTGCCCGTGGATTCCAGCGCCGAAAAGTGCACGGACGATTGCATGACTTTAGTCGCACAGAGTATATATCCACGGAATGGCCGGGAATATTTTGTGTGCGGCTTGGGAAATGGGCTACCAACCCGAAGAGTGAGGGGAAAGTGAAGAAAAGTGGGAAGAAACATGTTTGAATCCCGAGCGAGCATAATACACCAAAGGAATGAGAGCTACCTGGGATCAATGATAAAGCGGTTTCGGGTCGGTTTACCTAAGAAGTCATAGACTTCACTCAAAACTTGGGTGACTGCCAAGGGGAGCTGCCCGATTTGTTCCAGTCAGAAGTTCCCATGTCCCCGTCGTCCACCCCAGCGAGGCGCTGTCAGAAATGGCAGAAATTCCAAGGAAAATTGATGAAAGAAGACGTACTCGAAGCCCATCGGTGTCCAGATCCCAAGCGGGTCGGCGCTCATTCCAATCCCATCCAGTCCCGCGCTTGCCATGCCTCCAGCGCCGAAGTCAAGCCCAGAGGCGAACGCATTAACGACTGCCTTTGAATCCGCTGCACTCTCGCCGTGATTGCCTTCGGACCTCTGCGCCGTGTACCAGCTGTCGCTGCTCGCGGATAGCCCGTATGGATGGTACACAGGCAGCCGGCCCGGGTCCGCGCTGTAGGTCGGAAGTGCGGCAGCACCGAATGGCTGCTGTATCGGTGGCGCCCTAAGCTCTGGCTGCATGGGCTCGCTGAAGACCGACAAAGGCGGAGCCTGGTTGGAATTCGTGTCGTTTTGCGCGTGGGAGCGTGTGTACGGCGCGTGGTGCGCGAGCGCCTGAGCCGCGCGGGGCGTTGCGCAGTGTCGTCCTCGCGCAGTCTTTTTTCCTTTCCGCAGCGGTAAGAGCGGGCGCAGGTGGGGCGGCGCGGGGGTGTTACTCTCATAGGACGAGATTGATCTACATTGATCTACGAAGCCTTAAGAAACGAGGTTGACAAGTTGAATAAATCCGCAACGAGATGTCAGGACGGGCCGCGGATGGGGGCGGGGTTGTTATTTGAGGTGTTCCATCAACTCGAGAGAGAGGGAGTAGGACAGTGTCGGGGTGCAAATGTCGGGACCAAGATCGGGACACCTTAAAAATACGATGGCGGTGAAGTCGGCGTTCCGGAAAAAGGTAAATTGACGCCGGATCATGGCTTCGGCGGGAGTCGAACCCGCATTTCTTTTCGACGAAACTTTCAGAGGACGAGAGGGATCTGCGTTGATCTACAGAGCCTGAGTACTACAGATGCAAGACCACATAACTCCAGACCGAGACTAAGACTGTGACAAGGGCACCACTGCAGCTTCATGGGAGAGTGGGTGTTTGCAATCTTGCGGGAGATTCCGTCGTATGAGCCCATGGTGCCCAATGGCTCCCTAACCAAGAAGATCGAGACATGCAAGGCTCGGCAGGATTCGAACCCGCGCCGAGCTGCACCACAAGAGTGAAGGCTTCAGTACCGGAGGTAGAGTGGTGGAGAAATTCACATTGAGCTCCCAGACTAAGTTCCGTTAGGCCCCATTGTCGAGGATGAGGAGGTGAAGTCATGCGGGACGCGAGAGACGCAAGGAGCTTCTTGCGAAAGGACTCTTGGCTGTACGCTGAGCTGCAGGGTTGAAGCGCTCCAAAAGCAGAATGATCCTCCACGGCTTCGGTCGGATTCGCACCCGCGTTTCTACGTCCGCATCGCATTACAATTATGAATGAAAGTGATCTTGAAGTGATCTACGAGGTCTTGGTGGGGTGTACTCTGATTCAAGGTAGCGAGGGAATGGCACGGCAGACAAGGCAGAAGGGGCAGAGGACGGCCGGCGACCGTCAATTTCCAAATCGGTAGGACGTCAGGCGGAAATCGGAGGGTTTCGTCCGTCATTTGGCCAGCACCAGGGGCGGGAGGCGGTGTGGCCGCGGCGAGACATGAGCGGTGGTGTACAGACCGTAGACGCCAAGCAATGGGCAGAGCACAACAGAGGAGGAACCTGCAGGAATGACGTTGCGTCATTTCGGATCAATCGGATCCTCGAGTTCGGATCAATCGGCTGTCATCCAACGCTCTTTCCTCTGCAAGTGACTGCAACGTCTTGCGAGTCGGTTTGCAGAACATGCCATTCATCTATCAGCTGCAACGCCGCCCATTCCGCCTTACCTCTCCCTGCCAGCTCACCAGTACTACTAATTGGAGTGGCCAGGAGAATCGGAAATCATCACGCACGAATCGGATGAAGTCACTCTCGCCGCGACTCGGCTCGACGCGGATTCATTGGAGTACCGGCGTTGCTGAGTCCTGAGGCCTGAGGCCTGAGGGCTGGTGCGTCCGCCACCGACCTTCTCTTCCCTGATCGCTGACAGACGCAGCCGCAGCCGCAGCCGCCCGACATTCGTCCCCATTCGAGTGATATGCGAGACATTGCGCCGTCGAGCGACACTGGCACGCCGACGCAGTCACGTTAGCTATAGGACTACTACTCGGACTGTCCGGCTTAGCCCGCGATTCGGATTCCCACACGGACCCATCATCCGTTCTGCGTACCGCTGCAGTACGCACCTTATCTCCTTTTTGTTTGGTTTTGGCTGACGTCCCGCCTTAGGGTTGCTGACGCACCTCATCCAAAGCGATCTGCGCCACCCGAGATCGCTCGCACTCGTCGGCGCGCCACTGCTCTCCTTCCCGTGTATGTCTCTCCCCACCTCCCCCTCTGCCTGCAGTCCCTGACGCCGGCGCGCAGACAGCCTTGCTTCCTCAACACCGCCTTCTCTGATCCATCCAAATCCGTCATCTTGCTGCATGTGCCCTCCCCATTTGCCCGCCCATATCGAGGGCAGACTCTACGGCGCCTGCGCAGGCCCAGCTTCTCCTCGGACTAGTGCTATACGGCCCAGTGCGATCGCGCGCAGGGCGTCGTCTGCCCCGCGGCGCCTCTTGCTCTCCAGCGTCGCCTCGGGACTCCTCCAGCGCTGAGACCGCGCCAACGCGCCCCACCCCGGGCCCAGCCCCGCTCCCCATCGCCAGCCTGCCGGCCCTCCCCGCACCCAGCGCGTCGAGCAACAAGCTCCGCGCGCCGCGCAGCAGCCCCACCCTTCTCGCCACCAGCGCGAGCAGTCATCGTCCCCCGTCCCGCCCGCCTTGCTCACCACGCGCGTTCGCTCGCCGCTGGCGTCGGGATCGCGATCGTCGGGATCATACAAGCAGCGGGAACCCGACGTACGCGCGCGTGTCGCGCCAAGGCACGCCAAGTTAGCGCCGCGCGCGCTCCAGGTCGTTTGGGGGTATGCGGCGCACACGCGCCGTTGGGGGAGAGCTGCGCGCGCGGGCTGCGGGATGGGTCGGCAAGTGATGAGCGGTACGCCGAGGGGGCGCTTCTGTTCTTGCGCAAAGCGGTCGCCGCGGGATAGGGATAGGGATGAGGCGCCGAGTGCGAACGCAGCATCAGCGGGGGCGGGGCGAAGACCGAGGTGTATACGCGCGCGCGCCTTTGCTGAGAAGGAGCTCGTCGCTGACGATTCCTGCAGAGCATCGCGATCGTCGGGTCTGGGGCAGGGACCTGCCGCGGGGCATGCGCATCGAGGGACGACGGGGAGGGTGGGGAATCCCCGGAGGTGTATAGTACGCGCGCCGCCTTCTTCTTAAGGTCGGCGAGCTGACGGTTCCGGCAGAGCTGCGCCTGCTGCGGGGGAAAGGGAGGAGGCGGAGATGTATGCTACGCGTCCCAATCTCTCTCCAGAATCGCTGCTGACGTGCCGCGGGTAGATCTACGTTTGCGTCGTACGTGTGTCCGTGCCGGGGATGCCTTCTTTGCAATCACCAAGATCGTCATTGGCAGTTTTCGCGGGCCGTGGCGAGTTCGCGCGGCGTGCATGGCGCGACTGGATGGACGGGTGCTCCGGCTCGGCGGGACGTCATGAGGCTGGCGGGCGTGCAGGTGTGCGGGTGTGCTGACGCGAGGAGGAGAAGGAGGAGTATACTGCGAGTCGGTGCGGGCGCGACGGAGCTGAAGGAGATGGCGGAGGGCATGGGCGGGGGCGAGAGGACGAGCACGGCGAGTGGAAGAACCACTACGTACGAGGAGAGACGCGAGGAGAAGGGGAGCTCGAGCGGGACGCGAGCAGGAGGAGGATGCGACTCTGGGCTTCACGGAACCCGGGAATCGAGTACGGCGGCGCAAGCGGTTCGCGGCTCGAGTGGGAGGAGCGCAGGAGGAGGCGGAGGATGGGGCCGGCGGCGCGAAGGCGGGTAGAGGAGCACGGCCAGGGGGTAGGAGACTCGAGCAGTGAGGGGAGTGAGTCGAGGACGGCATGCGATGCGATGGATGGCGGGGCGCGCGCGCGGCCGGGGTCATTGCCGTCGGCGTGGTCTGTGGAGGGCGGGTGTGGATGTGGGTGACGGGGCGCGGGAGGAGAGGGATGAGGGCAGGAGGATAGACGGAGAACTGCGCGCTCGAGCGGGCAGAGGCGGATGTGAACAGGGAGGGTGGTGGTGAGCGGGGTGAGCTCGAATCGGGGCACGGCGAGCTCGCACCTCGGAATGCGATGCGCCGAACGGGTGTTGGGGTGCGTGCGAGGTCTACGGAGCGGAGTTCAGAGGAGAAGGACGGTGATTCGCTGCGAGCGGTACACATCCCCTTCCCTTCCCTTCTGCCAAATCTTTGCGCTTTCTGTTTCTGTTTCTCCCTGCGAGTGCCGACACGACGCAAGCGTGTCATTTCTCTGGCGGGGTGGTTATTGACGACGACCTTGCTGGCATGGCGCCTGGTTTCATCTGGGGCGGAGCGGGCGTAGGCGAGCCGAGCGCAGCAATGCAAATGCGCCATCGCGATCCGTGGGCTCGGGGGTATACAGGTGTGTTTTCGTCCCCAAATGTTGTTGTGAGCCCCGCACCATTATCCCATTTCGCTCGTGTGATCCCCAGCCTTGTCTCGCCGGTGTGCGTCGGACGCGACGTGGGAGTGAGTAGCTCGGAATCGCGCGGGACGCCATCCACGCCCTTGATTCTTCGTCCCACGTCCACGGCCGCGGCGGGCGATGCTTACAATCACTCGCAAGGTATCCCCACTTATGACACTAGCGCGGTTTACTCGAGAGTGTATTCCGCTGCTTCTTCAATTTATTGGGTTTTGTCTATTCCGTTGATAATTGATGGATGAGACTCGTGGCGTGCTGGCGTCGACGTTCTGCTACGGAATGGGATTGGAGACGAAGACGGGATTGACGAGATGTGCTAGCGGAGGAAGCCACGTCGTGTCACGCACACGTGAGTGGGTCACAGCTCGTCGCGTCGCGGGATATCCCTTCTATCCCTTGCCTGGGTTGGAGATGTCAGATTTGCGGGAAGGTCGTGAGAAATAGCGCCGCACTCAGACGAAAAAATGGTTCAATGATTTTTCTCCTGCAGCTTCGGCAGGATTTAAGCCTGCATCTCTCTCGTAGCTGTTACAACGGTTTACAGGGTGACAGTATTCTGCACGGAACTATGAAGCCTTGCTTTTAAGATGGGTGTGCTTGAATGAATGCACCTAGCCTTGGAACCGGACTAGGAAAGACTCAGAGAGCCGATTGTGATTTTTGTATTCGTGTTAGGACCTATTATTCACACTTGATAGGTGATTGATAGGATACACTCGGGACTTTCCCTCATTGATGATCATAAGCGTGCACAGGGAAATATGAGATCGGGGTCACTGACTGATGATCAAGAGAGTCAAATACATCAGTGGCTGAAACTTGCTCCCGTATTTTGATTTGATTTGATGTGTACAAATTCTCCACACTTTATATGGGTCTCTCACGGAATTCGGGAAAGGCTGTTACCATCACTATTCAATTGTGTTTTCCCAAGCTCACAGCTTGTAAGAGGGATGATCTTCCTTCAAGTGGCCTGGCATGGCTCTTTCGCAGATCAACGAAGAGTGTATCTATAGCCCGAGTATAACTTCTGTGAGGATACATGTGACATCGTGAAAGATGCAGGAATCATGGTGAGATGATCAATGAAAGATGCATATGCATAGAGCTCCAATCACGGCGGTGATCAAAAAAATTACACACAGAAAAAGGGCCTAGAACTATAATGTTCCCTTTCCGGGCCTAAATTTTACTTGAGGAAAACCCATGGTAAATTTTACAATATCTCCTGTACACCTTGCACTAGGAATACATAAGATTTTACCACAAGGAAATTTGGTGGTAAGAGTTGGAGTTTTTCCGTGAGTTTGTCCGTGGTAAAAGACAATATTTTGCCACGGGAAAGATCTGGAATCAAAATTCCCTCGGCCATATCCCACGGGTTCGGATCTGTGGTAAAAGATTGTCTTTTACCACAGGAAATTCCGGTGCCGGATCTTTCCGTGGGTATTTTTTTTTTATCACTGTTGTGAATCATCAGTGCAACATCATGATGATGATCACATGATGAGCCAATGGATGTCCAGCCTCCCACATACATCGAAGATAAAAAGGACCGTGTCACCGGCACAGTCCAAATTCTTGCCCATCAGACCAAATGCCTCCTCGGCCTATTGCAACCGAAATCCGATTAAACAACATTGTAAAATGTTTCACTATAGCAGTGGATACCCTCGAGGTCCTTGCTAATAGCTTCAAGACTCCATTATTGGAACCTATCTCCAACACTGCCAAGTCTCTGCTGACTGCTGTCCAGGTACATTTTTACGATAAATGTTAAAATTTGTCTCACTTTTGCCAGACTGTCAAGCAAAACCAGAATGATTGTGCCCAATTGTTGGAGCAAACCTACGGGTTGCTCTATGCAATTGTTTCTCTCCATATGACGCCAGGCACTGGTCCAGATTTGTCACCAAGCATGTTGAATCATCTTGGGAAATTCACAGAGTATGCCTCCCATTGGAAATATTTTTTTGCTCATTGGACGGCCTCAGCACACTCCACAAGATTCATACATTTGTAGAGGCCCAACAAGATAAAAGCAAGATCAGGCAATTTTTCCGTCAGGGAGAAATGAACAAACTGTTGAAGGACTGTAACATCAGTTTGCAGGAGGCACTAGATTATTTCAAGGTGAAGTGGTTTATATATCATATCTACATACTCAACCAGAAGAAAAAAAAAACAGTGTCAGGATATCAATCTCCTCAATGAGGTTGGAGTCATGCAGAGATTTGCCGAAGATAGACACCAAGAGGTTCTAGGCTTGATTGATGCCTTTTCCGATGGAACCACTTCTGACACAGGGTCATTGGTGGGTGGAACATCTACTCTGGGTGTAGCAAGCAGTAACTTTGTGCAGACAACTAGAGTGCTTTCTAGCTCCTATAACAGGTATGGTTCAATCTAAGCGATACATTTGGAGCTGAACCTATTCTGATCAAGCTCACCCTCAATTTCCATGCTGCCATCAGAACCAAAAATCTTCCATGGTCGAGAATCTGAACTTTCCGACATTCTCAAATTGTTCATGCAGGAGACACCAAGGATAGCAATTTTGGGTGCAGGTGGAATGGGAAAGACAAGTCTTGCAAGAGCTGTTTTGCATCATCCAACAGTCACTAGGAAATATGTCCAGCATCGTTTTTTCTTGGCATGTGACTCTACATCAAGTAAAGATGAACTGGTTACTCTCATTGGGGCCCATCTGGGCCTGAAGCTACAGAAGAATCTGGCCAAAGTGATTTTGCATCATCTTTCTACCACTCCAGCCTGCCTCTTGGTCCTTGATAACCTGGAGACACTCTGGGAGCCGACAGAAATCCGCCGAGACATTGAGGAGTTTTTATCTCTGCTCACAGATGTAAAGCAGCTGGCATTGATTGTAAGGGCTAATATTCTCACCTTAGTGTTGAAACTAACATTCTAATAGATCACAATGCGAGGGACAGAAAGACCGGCCTCTGTACGCTGGACTCGGCCTTTCTTGCCAGCTTTGAAACCCTTGACACGGGATGCTGCTCGGCAGACTTTCATTGATATTGCAGATGATTGTCACAACAGTGATGACATTGACAAAGTTCTCCTCCTGACTGGCAACATGCCCCTTGCAATTGATCTTATGGCCCACTTGGCTGAATCCGAGGGTTGCCCCGATGTGCTGGCGCGTTGGGAGGAAGAGAAAACCTCTGTGATCTCAGATGGCTCTGACAAGCGATCAAATCTTGATTTATCTATTTCAATGTCTCTATCTAGCCCCCGTGTCACATCTGTGCCTCAGTGCCAGGAGCTATTGAGCCTCCTCTCAATGCTCCCTGATGGCCTTTCAGATATAGAGCTGGTACAAAGCAAGCTTCCAATAAAAGACATCCTCAGGTGTAAAGCAGCCCTACTTTCCACCTCGTTGGCCTATAGTGATGACCAGAGACGATTAAAAACCTTGGTCCCCATTCGAGAATACATGACAAGATCTTATCCACCCACAGATCACCTGGTTCCGGCTCTTCTCAATTACTTTCATCAGCTTTTGGGATTTTGGTCTAAATATTATGGGACTGTCTCAGCTTCTGAGATAGTCCTACGAATCACATCAAATTTCTCAAATATCCAGAGTCTACTTCTGAACAGGCTCCATCACCAGAATCCTGCAGCAATTGATACAATCTATTGCATCCTGTATCTGAATGCTTTCAGTAGACTCGCTGGACAGGGCCGGACTCCTTTGATGGACCATATTACCCATATTCGACCTCTCCCCTGTGAGCTGGAGGTCTTTTTGATTACAGAGATCATTGATTCTTGGCGACATCATCCCATTCTTAATCCAGCAGTCCTGGTTGAGCAAGCCATAGAACAATTACTTCACTTTGTTGAGTCGGATGTCAAATGTAAGTCCTCAAACAATATCCTTTCTTGATGATTGAACAGGTTCAACAGGTCGATTTTACAACGCTTTAGGAGCCTATTATTACTCCAAGGATGAGCATCCTACAGCTACAAATTACTATCAGACTGGACTATCATTGGCAATTTCGACAGGAAACACCCGCAGACAATGTCAATCATCAATCGGTCTAGCACATCTCCAGTGGCACACAGGTGATCCAGCTTCAGGCCAAATGTATGCATCTGAGGCACAGAGACTAGCAAAGATTTCTGCAGACTTATATAATGAAGCACGGGCATTAAATGTTGAAGCACGATGCTGGGATACACTTGGAAACTACAAATATGCGGCCTCTCTTTGCAACAGGGCAAGAGATCTCCTTGTTCACTGTGGAATGTCTGCTAGTGAGTTGGTCAACATGATTATGTCAACTCAGGCAGCAATTTACAAGGTGAAGTCAGAATATGTGGAGGCCTGGGATATCCACAGGCAAATTCTTCATGGAGCCCCTGTTGAACTAGCGGCATACCTTCATGCCGTCACTTTGGTCAATATTGCTGAACTCGAGGTGTTCCTGGGTGTACCAATGGAGGATGTGGAAAGGAAAATCAATACAGCAAAATCAATATTCAATTCAATGGAATATGTGGTCTTTGCAATGGTCTCTGATGCTATAATGGGAGCCCTCCATCTGAGAGAAAAAAATCAACTATCTGCAAAGCCGCTTTTCCACAAGTGCCTTTCACTCTTTTGGGGCCATTACCCCGAAATGGCAAACTACTGTTTAGAGAGACTTGGTGATAGAAGTCTCTGGGGTTCAACAGCTTGGCCATCTTGCTGGACAATAGTATATCTTGTGCATGCCTCAAAGTCACAGCAGAAGCTAGATGTTCATAAGGCTCTCCAATTCCTAGGGGATATTTTCTGCACTGAAGGTGATCAGGATACAGCAGTCAGCCTTCTGACAGTTGCCCTCGAAGGATTCACACAGATGGATGTCCACCGCAGCCGAGCAGAATGCATGCTTCAACTTGGATACATCTCAAAGGAAACTGGGGATGTGTTGAAGGCAACAGAGTATTGGAGCAGTGCAAGATCTCTGTTTGAACGTTCATCTCAAGCAAAGAAAGTTGCCCTCATTGATGAAGAACTTCTCAACATCACGGGAGATGTGCTTGAAGAACATGCAAGGAACTTGACACTTATCTCAGTAATTCATGCACCCAATGCAGCCCTCAACACAAAAATTGGAGGTGTGGTTGGAGAAATTGGAGAGACAGAGACTCCGGGTCTAGGCGAGGGGAAAGAGCTTGTTCCTATGTTAGTTTGAGTTGGCTCACAGGAATGTGGGGCTGACATGTCTGTTTACTTTGAATTTTTGTTTCAAGACTTCAATCAATATTTATGTTATGGTGTCAAATATATACCTGGACTTAGTTTTGTCACTCAGTTGTCAGCTATGCCTGCTTACTATCTTGCCTTCTTTTCCTTTGTTTTCTTCCTTTGTTTAGTATTTATAATGTCCAATATCCGATATTATCCTTGAATTCACGTGTTTTACAAAGAGGCCGGGATTCTCAAGTGCGATGACACTGTTGAGTGATATTACCAACTCAAAAATCAGGTCTTTTATTTTAGCTCTAGAATGGTAAATGACAAGGCCTTAAGGTTCACCAGGGGTAAGGGTATACCTCCAGAGGTATGGCAAAAGGTACAGGTAAGGTAGAGGTAGAGGTAGCGAGATTCATACCTTTAGCCAACCCTTGCCAAACCCCTAGAGGTATAGAGGTATCAGGAGGTATGGGATTTGGGTGCTCAGGACACTTTCTAGGTCCCTTTTTGATGCAATTTTTCCATTTTCCTGCCTATAAATCTCCTTTGAAACCTCTTGCTGAACCAGTCTCATCATGTAATCCATTTGTGGTTCAAATATTGCATATGTAATCAAAATTCCAGTGGCAGAATATTTTCAAGTGTTCACAACAGCACTCTGAGTGTTTGGAGTAACACAGCAGACAATGCTAGTCATCTAGAATACGATTGGTGTTCATTCACATCTCTTTCAACAATATATTTGAGCAAAACCTCCTGCAATAACTCTTCAAAGGTATCACAGAGGTATGTAGAGGTTATACCTCCAGATACCTCTGGCAAGGTAAAGGTATACCTCTGTAAGGGGTAAGGGTTGGGGGGTAGAGGTAGAGGTGCAGTATTTTATACCCTTACCTCTACCTTGGTGAGCCCTACAAGGCCTGCAAGTCCCTTCTGGAAGAAACAAGTTGTCCTTAGCTCCCACAATTTTGAAAGCCACGATTAAAAGGAGCTATCCTCAGCATGGCTTCGGTGGGACTTGAACTTGTGTTTCTTTCGCAACATCCCAAGCACTCTTGAACGGGACGAGCACACTCTGTCTTGATCCACGAAGCCGTGAATACCGAGGCAGGGTGTTAAATGACCCTGCATGTTTGCATTTGGATTGTGGCCGCGTGTGAATGAGGATATCCGAATGCACCTTGGGGGCGACGCCGAGGCAGGCCTAAATCAGCTGATTTATGGCTTGCCGAGGGTCTTGATGATGAATGGGCAATAAAAAAGACATCCAGAAGACACTGCATGACTTCGTCAGGAGTCGAACCCACTTCCCGCTCGGAAAGTTCGTCTAAGAATTTCATCACAGGATGAGAGTGATTCGCCTTGATCCATGAAGCCTTGAGTAGAGCAATTGAGTAGCAGCGACACTGCGTCGAGGCCCCCTGTAGACACAGGTGTGCGGCGGTTCGTCTATGTGTGTCTATGTGTGTCTACATTGTGTCTACATATGTCTACCCGGGTAGACAGGGGGGGTCTACACCGGATTGCATCTCTCTGTCAAGTAAGACAATAATCTTGCAATCCCTCTTTTTGCGACACTAACTCGACCAGGATTTGTCACGCACTTGCGTGAAAAGGCAATAAACAAACCATAACTTCTGAAAGAGGGTACAGAAAAACGGGATTGAAGACTTGAAACCACACTATATGGATCCAACAGCTTCTCTTAGTCTAATGGGTATCACATGTGGGTTTACGAATCCATGGCGAGACCATCACCTCGCTTAGATTGAGCACTCTCGAAATGATTTTTTTTCGGGTTTCGACACAGAATATAGCCAACTTAGAGACTGAACAAGATACACGGGTACTTTGCCTTGCTATTCAAATTTTAAGCCTTGGTGAGTTGAACTGTCTTTGCACGCTAATCATGTGCCACGCTTGCACGCCACGCCACGCCTTGCCACGGCGAAAAACCGGTGCCCGATTGGCTGCCCTCTCCGTTCTCTCTCCTATGTAGTTTCTCTGCGACTCGTACGTGCCACTGCAGAATCCAGATCTGTCTAGATCTCCATCGTCCTCCAGTTCTGCCCACCACTCTTCTGCAAACCCTCCAAGTCACGGTCCTACGCCGCTACAGAAGCGAAAGTCGCGACGCACGCACCGGATGTCTCTTTTAGACGTCACTCTCGCCGCGATCCGATTCGACGCGACGTTCTGGGGGTAATTAAGACAGACGACGACTGGTGTGTACGCCAGCCGCCGCTGACGCAGACGCAGATGCACACGCAGAACCATTCAATTCTTCGATTATTGATGCATATCATCCGTCCCTTTGCCGGCTTACGCACCCCGACGCAGATACGCTAGTTCCGCGACCAGGACTCCCACTCTTCGGCGCTGTACGTGACTGGGATTCCTACACGCTACCAATCTGCGTACACGGGAAGGTAGCTGCAGTACGCACCCACATCCGCTTCTTTTGCTTTTGGCTGACGTCCGCTGCGCTCCTAGCGCTCTACATCCGAGGAGTACATGCAGCTAGTCTCGTACACAGCCCCTCATGACATCCCAATTTGAGGGTCTGTGCTCGAGACTAACATGCAGCTCGACTACATCTGCGCCTGGAAGCGCGCACGAGGCGGCCCACTCGACGCTTGCAGCTCACAATCCCATTGGGTAGTGCGTCCCTTCTCATTCCTCGCTTTTACCCGCAGTCCCTGATTGCAGCGCGCAAACAGGCTCGCTCCTCCACGCCGCCTCCTCCGATCCAGCCACGTGTGCCACCTCACGACGTTGTTAGAGATTGGCGTACTTTACAGTTGTAAAGCCCGCCGTTGTTAGATTCTATCAAATCCTTACCGCAAGGACACTTGCCTTGATCTCAGAATGAACTGCCAATTTATTTTATTTTTATTTTATTTTATTTTGGTGGTACGTTTGGCGGTAGCAACTAACAATAGGTTAGCCCGACCGTTTAGTAGAGTTTGGAGTAGTAATTCCATGAGAAGTGGTTTTCACCACCCAGAGAAATGTGTTCCGCACGCCCGAGGGCAGTGTGGGACTCCCGCGCTACCCGATGCCTCGGCTATTTTGTCGCCGGGTCGGGGTTTGGGGGAAAGCGCGGCTACCCACTAAAACTCTGGGCTCCTTCAGCCAGTTTGCCGGTAAGCTCATTTCATTATCCAATGTTTTGGACCAGGTCTCTAGAACCAGTCGGGACGGCAGCGCAGGCCGTTTCCCTTTGCGTGGCCTATTCGTCAGCACCTTGTCCATCTGCAACCTCTGATTGATCGCAAATTTCCACTTGTTCACAATTTCCTCTTTCTCGGCCGGTTCTCCGTCCCGGTTTATTACCCGGTCATTTCGGAGTAACCAAATCGAGTAGGCAGACTCGGACATCAGGATCCGATACAGCCGTTGCGCTCCATGATCGACTTTGCCCGCATCGTCGCGGAATTCTGCAAGGCCGCAGCCTAGGATGATACCCAACGAAACTCCTGGCCATCTGGGCTGCTTTTCTAGCCACAGAGTCTTTGCTGCTTCCCATATCATCTTCTGGCCGGGGCATTCACATTCGACCAGGATGTGTTCCATGTCCTCTAGCACATCGCAGTTTTTGCATATCGCGCGGTCGTCGCACTCTAGTATGTGAGTCCAATAAGACCCAACTCTGTGTGCATTGTGCATGCTTTTCCATAGGAATTGCGCGGTGCGCGGGAGGATATCCTTCACGCTGGTGGACGCCCAGATCTCGGCATCCGACACTCTTCGGTCGAACGACTCGTACGTGGCCGTCCGAACTACTTCGAGTTTGCTGACGGTGGCAGCTCGGGGTGCAATCTTTTTCGTTTTCTCTTCCCTTATAGCGCGGTAGAAGTTTTTTTGGCGATTGCCTTGTAGGCTCAGACCGGGGAGGGCGGTACCTTACGGCACTGTCATGTCCCATTCCTCGGCGATGGGGGTCTTCGCCGCCCTCTTAGCGGCTGCAGCGGCCTGCTTGCACATCGCTCTAGCCGCCGTGCCAGGCTCCGCGACTTTGAAGGACATCCGCGCTTTCCGCGCTTTCATCTCCGCGGCTACGCACCTAAGGATGTTGTGGTGCTGGACTGCAACCCAGCCTTCGTGCTCCCATTTCTGCAGTTTCTTGTTCAACGCTTCTTGCACATGTGGTTGGGCGCTGATTATAGTGAGTTCAGTATTTATATTGACCCGTCTTATCGCGTCTAGTGTGGCATAGAACTTCGCCGCATAGGCAGATTGTTTCTCTCCGGCCGGGATGCACCTTCCCCTGCGGCGGTCTTCTTCTCCACCGACGACATAGCCTGCCGCGGCCGTCACAATTTTACTGGCCGGCGTGTGTATTGTCCCTGCAACAAAAATCGTCGTTTTTCCTGGAATCTGCTCAGCTTGGGCCCTCCTTCGCGGTCGTGATTCGGGGCGCACTTCCGGCTCGCCGATGCGAAGCGTCAACGCTCGCATGCCTTGGGAGAGGCTCTCGATCGCGGCTGGAGGCTTGAAAAGGCCCTCGCCTTCTGTTCGGTCACCGGGTCCTGCGTCAGACGGCGCGGCGTCGCGAGGTTTAGGGATCCACTGCTCTTGGATCTGTGGTAGCCTGGAGGCGGCTTTTAACGCGCACGCGTGGGGGTTGGTGCACCCCTGTTATTCCGGTCGTCGTCGCATCCGTCGCACACACAGGTGGCACGGCTGGCGTGCAGGGGGTCTTGCAGGCGTTGGGCAACGTCTATGCCATCACCTACCGTCAACGCGGCGTGATTGCCCCTTAGGCAGTTTGCTGTTTTGCCGTTGTTCTCTTGCCTTTTCGTGTCATCCCCGCCGGGGTGGTGCCATAGCGGCATCTTCCTCAATATGTCCTCGGATGGGCTAACGGTAGCAAAACTGATGCCATGTCTGTTTAGGCACCGCACCAATGGTTTATGTAGCGCGGGGGGGGTCTCGCTGAGTTACGGGGAACTTCTGTATCAGGAGGTTCGTTTTGGATCTTTCGTCCATCGCGGCAGCTTTGACCACGGGTTGCGCCAGTTTGTGTAGCGCCAAGGCGGCCCACGGGGCACGCTCCTCAGGGGACTCCGAGAGGGATGCGGCCTTGAGTAATAGTAAAGCTTCATTTCGGGTCTCCAGGTCAAACATCCCTATACCACCCCGGTCTCGGGGGGCCATCAGCATCTCCTTGGAGACCATGGGCGACTTTGAGTCGTTGATGAACTCTCTTTGTGCCTTCAGTATGTGCTTCAGCACCGCGGGCGGCATGCCGTTAACTTGTGCCAGGTATTGCGAGCGGGATCCAGCCACTATTTGGTCAATGTTCTTCGCATGATCAGCGTCGGGTTTAGGTTCGCCCATCGGGCGTAATCCGAGTCAATTTTTTCCAGCACTGGCGTCCATACTCCGAATGCGTCGACACCGTTGCCGATAAAACTCCCTAAAATTCGGACGGCTTCACCTTCTTCGGCTGCCGGACGCTAGGTACCACTTATCTAGTATCTCCTTCAAGTCCCCGAATCTATCGCTCTCGTGGAGGTATGCAGTAGTGTCGTCCGCGAAGAGCTGTACCACAGTTCGGTCTGCCACTCCGGGTATGGAGTACTCCCTAAGGTTCGAGTTTCGTAGCATTGATGCGAGCGGTTCAATCGCTAACTTAAATAGCAGGCATGATAGGGGGTCGCCCTGTCGTACCCTTCTGACAACGCGGAAGGACGAGCTAATTTCACCGTTTATGATTACGTGCGTGTCGGCATATCTGTATAGGGACTGAATAGTGTTCACGAACATCTCGGGGAGGCCGTGCCGCCTGAGGGTGTCCCACAGGTACGCGTGTATTGTTTTGTCGTACGCTTTTTCTTGGTCGAGCGCTACTATGACCCCATTTTGCAGGTCTTCTTCAGAGTATTCTACTACCTCCATGGCTAGGTAGGTTGTATCACTGATTTTACGGCCCTTCATGAAACCTGATTGGTCCTTATGTATCAGGTACGGGGCTACGCGACTCAATTTATTGGTCAACGCCTTTGTGAAGATCTTGTAGTCGGAGTTCAGTACCGTAATTGGGCGGTAGTTGGCGATATCGGTCTTATCCTTTTTTTTGAACAGCAACTTTCGCCCTCTTTTTGGCAAACTCTAGGACGGAGTCTTTGAAGCTCTTGAAGCGGGTTTGGGTGTTTGATGTCTCGGTACGCACCTCTTTTATCGAGTCTTCGAGAGCGCAGGCTTTCTCCATTGCATGGGTCATGAAATCCTTGTCGTAAAGGAGGAACTGGGGCATCGCCCATCGGCCTCTCCCTACATACGGTGCACCGGGGGCTGAAATTCGCACCGAGACCATCTTGTGGTCGGTGAGATTCCCGGCGGCATCGCTGATCTCCCATTTGTGGCGATTTTTCATCAGGGTTGGTGAGACCAGGATGCGATCGATGCGAGACATCGTCCCTCGAGTACTCACGTGGGTGTAAGCTTTCGTATCTGGGTTATTTTGCCGCCATCCATCCTTAAGTTCTAACAGACGTACGAAGCACATGTATGCTTCGACCACCGTGTCGGGGTCGGTGCGGTGTGGGAATCTGTCCAGCGCGTCTGGGACAAGATTGAAGTCCCCGCCGGCTGCATCTGGTACCGGGAGGTCTGTGGTGAGCCAGAGGTCACACATGGCGTTCCAGAAATCAACTTTTGCTTCATTAGACTCTGTTGGGGCGTACACTGTGAACTGCCAACTTACGGTACCAACACGTAAGACGTGTGCGTAGCGCTCAGGCGTACTGCACATGCACACTAGGGAGGATACAACCAGGTTGAACGCCAGTGGGCCTCTTGTGCGTCCGCCTTCCATTCCCTTCTACGTGTCCTCCCGTATGCGAGTCGGCTCGGCATGCGGCTCCGCCGCATTGTGCGGATCGAACAGTGACTGGCCATAAGCATGGTCGACCCATCCCCTCGCGCTTGCCCATCTGACAGTTGAAAATGCCGCGCTGTGATGGTGAGCGAGTCCGCGCCATTTTCGTGACTTCGTAACTTCGCTTAGCATTGCGGAAGCTCGTGAGTTTGAGTGAGCCCGGTGGAAGTTCGTGAGTTCCAGATCTTATTTTGTGAAAGTTCGTCACTTCAGCTGGATTTACTAGATGTTCGTGACTTCTTCTCGGCACTGTGAAAGCTCGTCATTTGGGAAAACACATGACCTAAGCCAATCTACCCCGGTCAAGTCGCGGGATTTTTAATTCAAGTTCAACTTAGCCGTAACAAATAATCCCGACAATTTAAACAGACCGTTTTTGCCGGACTCCAAATGTTTGTGAACGCGTATATATATGAAAGGTCCCTGCGGTTCGACTCGGGCGAAATCATTCCTGGTAAAATCAGCTGAAAATGAATATGTAGCCTTAAAAGATGAACTTGAAATCAGTGGCTGGGAATCTTCCGGGCCGAGGTTTCTGACCTCAACCATCTCAGAGGGAACAGGGTAAATTAATATCAAGATACAAGACACAACGGAGCTAGGCTCCGGCAGGTCAACAGGTATACAAATTTCATTCGTATCGACAGGAGTTTCATTCGTATCGACTGTGAATCAAATTTCATTGCTATCAATACATTTACTTACATCCTCAGTTAAGCCTGTCATGTCGATTTCTTATAGGATGTTCCCGGACGGAGACGCCGCTCGCCGTGAGCGCACAGTCACTGGATTCCCAAAACGAAGAACCATTATGAGCACCACCCGTGCCGCTAACGGGGACAGTGTTTGGATAGGCATTATGAGAACGAACCTTTCAAGTGGTTGTAATCGCGATTCGTGCGCGAGGCGGGCGCGCGACCAGCGCCGCCATCTGGCGTGAAGATCGCGATTGCGGGGGCATTGCCATGTACACCTTGAGGGGCAAAGAAAAGTACTGCAGCGGTCGCGTCATAGAGGGATACTGCGTTGATGTCAGTAAAAGGACACCTGTGCATGCGCGTAGAAGTGTACGTTCCGCGCTGAGTCCGCAGTCGTTACGCGAGCGATGGCGGCGCGCCTCGCCAAATGAAACACGCGAACGCGCGAACGGCCTGTCGCACGCGTTCGCGATCGGGGAGCGGGCAGGAGGTTAATCCACAGCTGGCGCAGCAGTATCACCAAATCAGATCGTGCTTCATGCGTAGTGGATAGGTCGGGCGCACCTGGACGAGCGTAACGGATGGGCTAGGTTGGAATAGGTAGGGGACGAACACTAACATCGCGCGGCGAGGTCAGTGAGCGCGCGAGAAATGACGGTGGCTTTGCGAACTCTGTCGGCGGGGGAATTACGTCCATTGAATTCCTTATCATCGCAGCGGAGGGGAGAGTAAGGCGGTCGACTTCATGGGCTCCTGTTGTGGGAAGATAATCTAGAAGAAGGCGAGGCGGCGCTGACGGCCTAGCTGCGTGGTTCAGTGCTCAGTAGGACGCGATGGTAAAGGCGGTGGTAACCTCTCAGTGTGCGACAACGGTGGGCACGCGACAGCAATTCGCCGGGGGGTGTGGTGGTGGTAATGAAGAACCTTCTGCTCCCGAGCCGTGAGCCCGTTGACGAAACACGTCCCGCACGCACGCGGCCCGGAAGTGACGAGCTTTCACCAAGATTTCTCTTAAGTGACGAGCTTTCCCAGATCCTCGTCGGAATCACGAACTTTCGCGGTAATCATCAAAGTTACGAACTTTCTCGTTCCTGAGCGAAGTTACGAAGTCACGAAGGTGGGTACAACTCTGGTGAGCCGAGCGGCGAGTAAGTAAGTATTCAATCAAATATCTCTTTACTCAGTAATAGGTGTTCGAGTCGCGCGACAGGTGTTCGATGGAATACATAGGCTTTCGATGCCATCAATAGGTGTTCGTGAACGCCTATGCTACTAAAGTTGTCGTGCCTCCCGCGCGCAGGGCATCCGACATCGTTCTTGCCCCGTCTACACCGCGCCGCCTACCGCCTTCTAACACCAGCGCCGACCCCTCCCCCAGTGCTGAGACCGCGTTCATAGGGCACTTCGTATACCTCTACACTGTCACCAGCGCCGGCAACCCTTTCGCACTCAAACTCTCCCGGCAGGTCGATTATTGTGAGAACTCCATGCGGTTACTGTATTCAGAATTAACTTTCCCCTTTAGATGCAACAAGAAATCGGCTCTGTGGTAGGCACGATGGTAAAGTGCTGTTTTGCGACGCGCGTGTACCGATGTACGTCCTTCTCGCCCAACCTCAAAAATGTTATTCATTCAACACCATCTACAGTCAGCGAGCGCAACACCTTCATCACGGCCTTCATAGTGTTACTGGCACTGGGCCAGCTGGGTGTCGCTATCGGTGTGTTCAACTTTCTTTTGGATTTTCTTTCAAATATTGATCCGACAAAGTCTTCCGCACACGCCTTCCAGCTCTCGTCGATCCCCCAAGTTTAAACCTGAAGATGCTCGCCACGATCTCGCTTACGCTGGGTGTGCTGACGGACGTTGTAACAGCTGCTTCGCTGTGCTTCTTCCTGTGGCGGATGCGGACAGGGCAGAGTTCCGCGTACATTCGTTTCTTCCCCAATGCTATCAACGTGCTCACCCACAATACAGCGCAAACTCCCTTATCAACCGCCTCGTGACCGAAATACTGACGACGGTGGTCAGTCTCTCGACCCTGCTGCTGTTCGATTTTTTGGACGGGAACTTGATATTTGCGGCGATGTATTTCCTGCTCTCCAAACGTGCGTCCTGCATTTTTACTTCCTTCCTTTTCGCGTATCAATGTTTTTTCCCGCAGTGTACGCCGTATCCTTCCTCGCAACACTCAACACGCGACGCGCCATCCGAGGGAGGGGAACGGACCACGAGCAGGCGAGCGCAACAAGCCGGCGCACAGGCGTTACAGGTGGGAGCCGGCGACCGACGACGGTCGGGCGAGACGCCGAGGTCTAGACGAAAATGTTCCACCTTGGCTCGCGCATGCCGTCGATGTATGCGGGCGACGACGAGGCATATCCGGCGCAGTACCCCGAGTAAGATCTGAAGCCGGGATTCCCGCCGGAGCCAACACGGTGAGTCCCTGCCTTTCATACCTCATCGCTCCTCAACTTGAAGCTCATACGTGGTATTGATAGGGGCTTCGAACCGTCATACGCCTTATGATATGACTTTCGTCCGGCTTGGGCTCGTTGTTTGCTTCGTTCGCTGTTCGCTTATTCACTATATCACCACCACCAGGATTTGCTACTGTCATTGATGCTGTATTTCCAACGTTCGAGCGCCACACTCATTTCCATCTAGATGGACTGTTGTTTTTTTGATTTAGCATTTAGACCGAGTACAAAATGCCGCCAGGCCCTTTCATTTTTTTGTCCATACTGGCAACTTGGAATACATCGCATTGCATTGCATGTGTCGAACTAACTACTCAAAGAAGTCGACCATACGGCTATGGTTCAAACTATTCTGGAGGGAAAATGTCTTTGCACTGAGTTCAACAATACAACCCATCCGGCCTCTCAAGAAACTCCATCGACGAGTAGACCGGGATAATAATGATTCTTCAGTTACGCTCAGAATGGCAGAATGGTACAGTTGTTATTGCCATCCAAATACACCATTTACGCACTTGGCCAGCTCGTTCAAAAAACCTTGCCGCCTTCACATGTTCTTCAAAATGAGCTCCACCTCGGTATCCGCCGCCTCGAGGATATGCTCGGGCGGGAACTCCGGCTCCCAGCCAATCTCCTTGCCATGAACTGCGGTAAAGGTGCACCTGCCCCCAAGCTGCACGGGCACAAACTCCTTCGGACAACCCAACGCAGCTCCCATACGCTCCAATATCTGGAATCTCCGTCGCCCAGCGCTGGAACGACCGCGGCGTCACTCACGACGTTGCGCTTAGCCAGGGCTGCCGCCATGGCGGTGTAAAGCTCGTCCCAGAGGATACTGCCGGAGGAGGCGAGGTAGTAACCGTTCTTGCCGTGGGGGACGTCGTCACCTGCCAGGATCCGGCGCAATAATTGAAGATACAGGGTTGTGTTGTCGAGAATGTGGCAGACTGGCCATGACTGTAGAAGTGATGTGAGTCATGATATTCGCACGTGAGCTGAGAGCTCTCGTACCGGTTCTCCCTGATCAACCTTGTAGACGCGCTGCAGCGCCTTCGCGGCCTTTACAATTGCGACGGTTTGAATGGAGATCTTGTTCCCGAACCCTTCGCCTTCGCCGTCTGGAATGACATGGCGGGTTAGTCAATTGACCCAGCTGTGAGAAGTTACTTGCACACGATGCAAGGCACAAATATGTAGCTGCGGACACCATGCTTTTCCGCCTCTTCGACGACGGTATTGTTGGCATTGACGGCCTAGAAAATAAATCTCAGATGGAAGAAGTCCCCCGTGCACAGTTTGACTTACCTCCTGCATTAATGTGTAAGGTGAACGCTGCGATTTCTGGATGTTGTACAACTCCGGGTCGTTATCGAGCAGCGGCCTGTCTGTGGGCGCACCGGCATGAGAGCTGAAAAGCTTGGCTCCCGTCGTCTGTGATTTATCAGGAATGCGTTCAACAGTAGAGGGATGTTTCTCACATGCAACAAATGAACCGCCCTCCCCGATCTCTTCCCGACCTCCCCAAGCGCCTTGATGAAGTTAACCTGCCCCTCGGCGTTCGAAGCATCGATAAGAAAGTATACGACAGTGATATCCAATTTGACCACGTTGTCGCGAACCTCGGCGTCATTGCGAGTGTCGAAGGTGAGCGGTTTAGCACCATACTGCTTGACAGATTCGGCCTGCGCCTCGGTGCGGACGAGGGCGTACAAGTTCCCGTATGCCGGAAACTCTTCCTTGACGGTTGCGAGGCGTGCGAGAAGGGTACCACCTAGGTAGCCTGAGGCGCCAGTAATGAGGATGTTGTAGGACATGGTGCTTGGTAAGAGGCAACTTGCGAACGGTATCTTTTTCAGACGCCGTGAGCGTCATCGTGGCTGATATAAAAAGCCGAGATCGGGCCGTCTTTCGACACACGATGACACACGATGCGTTTGTTTGCGCGCGTGTGGCGCTCCTTCTAAGTTCTAACCTACCCACCACGTCGTTGCCCGCCTCCGTATGCAGGTTGTAGACCACGAAGTACGCGGGTTTCTGCTCTATTTTATGTCATCATGACCTCGATCTCGACCCTCGCCCCCACCCTTATGGCCGAGCCCCGCACGCTTCCGCACAATCGACAATGACGAGGGAACGCACGCGCGACGAGGCTCGTGCCGATCGCGCCGCCCCCGCCGCCCATCTCGCTTGGGCACATGCACGGACCGCCCAGCAACGACATTGTAGGCCGACCTCTCCCTCTGAAGCAAAGGACGACGAGCGCCTTCACCCGCAAGACTCCGAGCAGTACCAGCCACACGACAGCCACGCTGTCGAATTGCAGCCAGTCCAATAACGAGAGCCACACCGTCAAATTGCTCGCAGCATCCACACAAGGTACGCTTCTCACTAATATCCCCTCCCCCTTATCCACTGCTCCTCTTCGTCCCTTATTCGTTTAGATCCATCCTCCCTTGTTCACCGTCTCTACAGCTCCCCCCCAACTTCTCGCTGTGCTGCCATACCGTTCTCGATTACAATCCCTCGTACCGCCGGGCTATGCCATCGCCCGCGCAGCACACCGTTTCACGGCCGCGATTCGCCTGTCACCCCTCCTTCATCGCGGACAGTGCCTGGACCCCGCCTCCCGTCATCCCCGCAGATGCGCCCCGTTCACCGCATCCATCACAAGCCCCCAGGAACGTGTTCCGCACCGTCCGAAGTACAAGATACGATGCGCGCTCGCCTTCAGAACTGCGGCGTCGTCATCACACCTCCGCGCAAGACGGCTCTCCTCACACGCGTGCCACGACAAGCACCGCGATAGGCAGTGCTTGCCGTTTCGGACCGCGCAGCTTCACTCATCTCTTCGTCCACTCGACGACCGTCCATTCGCCCGGACACGACTCGAGCGAGCGCGTCCGCGCCCCGCGAACTCACATCCCGTCCACCACCCTCACCGCAGTGAGGGTCGACGCCGTACATATGTCCTTCCCTGTCGCTTGGTACATCTCTGCACTCCCGCGGGCGCCCAATGTACAGATCTCCCAAGACCCGGTCGCGCATCCCCTCCTCGTCCCCCACACCCTGTCTCTAAGGCGCGCACGCTTCCGCACGATCTGAATCGTGCCCATGCAGCAGGTCGGAACCCACACAAGCCTTTCCACGCAGTCTCCTCGTCCTCATTCCCGTTCGCGCGGGAATGCCAGCGAGCAACGACTCCCGGTATCTCCCCAGCGCGTCTCACTCCCTCTATGCACCCCTGTGGACGATTTTTCATAGTCCATTCAGATACTTGTATTGCCCTCAGCCATCTTCATGTTTCATAACACCTACCCCTCCTTCTGAGTTGTATACGTCTTCAATGAATGAAGTCCCGTTTTTTGTGGTGTTCTCCTACAGGTAAAAAAATCCAAGACAGGTAGGCGGAAAAAGGTTCAGGGCCGATGGTCGGCTCAGTCGGCCGACCCCCCATTGACCAACATCTTGTCTCAAGCAACCACGGCGCCTCAACGGCACAGTCGGTTCCTGTTTTTCCCACCTCAAAACATGACTATCATTCGGCTCACACTCGAGCTTCGAGCTTCACTGGCTGCGAGGGCGGAGGCGGGCGTTCACACAGCCTTCTGGAAGACGGGCCGGTATCCTGTCGATGAAGTGGCCCAGGCGATACACCAATTCTTTGCCCCGCATTTCCCAGTGGGACTGCTCAGTAAAATGCTCCGGCACAAAGGGCGGTACCTGAGCTAAGCACAGGCAATCGGGGGTCGAAGGCTGGAGGAAAGGCAGGTGGTGTCATGTTCGCTTTCTCTGACGGCGTTGGTGTCCTATTCTTCTTTCGCCACAGGACGAAGTCTAAATCGCCCCCCTGCGATCGCGGCTACCGGTTTTGCTTTGTGACTGGGCGTGGTCATGGAATTGAGCGGGGTGGTATTCGTTGGCGGCATCGTCGTGACGGAGGCGCTTGAGGAGGAAGGGGACGGGGATGCAGATGGGCTAGGTATCACAAGCGGCGGTCCAGAGGCACACATTTGAACCAAAGAGTCTGAAGTTCTGACAATATTAACACCTGTGCAACGGACGTGCAAATTCAGTGGGTCAATTGATGAATGGCCAGCGGGTTACAAACTTGAAATGCAATGATCCCTTCCGATGTCGAGGCCAACGTCTAAATGCTCATTAGAAATGATAACGACGTTCACCCCTCCGCAAAGAAGGTCTGAGCCGCATCCGATTCCAACTGCAACAAAGCCGAGATGAAACATGGTCTGCCGGGGGTGGATATATTATTACTTACAATTGCAATCATCAGTGTTTTGAAGACTGCCAAACGTGTAAAAAGGACAGCACGACCTGAATCCTCAATTAATTCACTACTTGGCAGATAATTTGTACGCCAAAATACCCAGCACATATGCCGTTCACGCATGTAGAAGCGATCCCGGATGCACAGTTACTAAAGCTGCCAAGAATGATTGTGCATGGCGCCCCAGGAAATTCGCAGCGCCCGACAGTACCCGGAGGCGCAGATCCCAAACGCACAAGGATGTGGTGAAGGGCAAGATCATATTGTCAAATATTTGGGAGAATAGCTCGAGATCTAGCGGATAGTACCCAGAATCGTTGGAATACAAGGTTGGGCAGTTTTGTAGCCCCAGATCGCATTCGAACGCGTGGATGGTGAGCTGTGAAGGTGGTAGCGCCCAACGGCGTTATGGCGCCTCAGGCGCGCAGATAGCTGATAGCGTATAGGGGGCGAGGGTAAAATGCTATTGGTTGGCGCTTGGCAAGGCGCTTGGTCGGCGCTTTTGTCTGACGGATCAGCGGCAGAAGGAACCGACGGTCGCAAAACTCATAATCATTGTCTTCCCTAGACTCGCTGTTCAGCCTCCGCGTGAGTATAAAATAAAAATAAGAAATAAAAAAATATCCGATGAGTTACAGTGCTCGTGAATTCTCTGTTAATGGTCATTTCCCATCGTCATCAGGCAATAGCAAGTACAGAGCGGCTGCGGGTGCGAGTTGAATGAACTCTACTATAATAAATCCGGCATAGAAATACGCGTTGATTCTCAACATACGCATGGGCTGGTAAGGGTGGGGGAGAGTTATCCGCTGCGGAGGGCATTCAATGAGGATGATGAAAGCTCACGTATATACTGCATAGTCGAACTCCCAACGCAGTGTTCTTGCTGAATTAGCGCCATCTGATGATCACGATCAAGATGGCGCTTACAAGTTACGTCTTGCCGTCTTCCACCACATGCCTGCTCGGTCTGCTGATACTCTGCCCCTCACCCGCTGAGAGTAAACCACCTCGAATATGGATCCCAACGAGGACCACCGTCGAAACTTTGGGCCGTATACTTGTTTCCCGGTCGAAAAATGGCTCCATTTTCTTCCCTGGACGTTGTGCGGGTTTCTAGATCTTTGGTTCTGCCCGCATTTTTTGGAAAAATCAAGACTGAATTATAACTCTGCTTGCACATATTGGTAAGGAGCAGGAACACGCACCGGAAGCTCGAAACGCCACAGCAGAAACCTCCAGAAGCTCAACCACCTTCTATCTTTATCATTATGTGTCGGCGCTTAACGGCTCCCAGTTTCCGTGGAAATTCCCATGCTGCATTAGCTCGGCTTCGACGCCTGGTGTTCTGTGTGCGCAGCTTTCCTTCGCCCACCATGTCGTCTCCCTTCCCCAGTCAACGGGGCATCTCAACGGCGATGCTCCTTCTGCTTCAAGTGCTTTGCTTTATCTGCTCTGCCATCCCGCGTGTCCAGACTATCTCTGTCAATCGCACGATGGATGACACTTACGGCGACCCTAGCACTGGCACCTACCCGACGTACAATACTGAAGATTGGATTCCCTCCCTCGCACCCGTTAATGGGTCTGCAGTTGACGATACGCTTCACGGGTGCGGTAGGCCCACAGTGGATGGGGCCTGCAGCATGACCCTTCATTTCGAAGGTAAGAACCTTCCTAATGCCGCGTATCCTGCGAGTCTGAATATGTCCATACACTCAAGGAACCGCCATTTATGTTTTCGGGTATTGCGAGTCATTGTCGGATCTTAACCTCAATACCAATGTGACGTTGGATGGGGGTCCAACTGAAGATATTCCCTTCACTTCGCCTCTGCAGTTTGTCTACAACTGCTCATTGTATTCCAAAACTGGTTTGGAAAACACCAATCATACCCTTACCTTGGCCGCAATTACCGCAGTTGAAGATGTGCAGTGGTCATTCGACTTTGCAATATATACGTGAGCCAGCGATTCCGTGTTTCCCCCTCGCTCTCATGTAAAAACCAGACACGAGGAGCCAGACCCAGTGTCGCCCACTTCTCCGACATCATCCTCATCGGCACCCTTACCTGCCTCGAAGAAAAGGAAGCTCGCAGGCCCCATTGCAGGCGGTGTCATTGGTGGTCTACTTCTTTGTGGCGTTCTTGCATTCCTCGCTTGCCGTGCCCGTCCTGGACAGCAGACTCACACCTCCGTCTCTGCCGACGGTAGTGATGCCGCTTCGGAAAAGCAGACTCCTCCTTGGTTGTCGCAGCCCCTCCCCGCCGCAGGCCCTTCCGAATCACCGGAACGCGCGCTACCGCATGAGTGGGCGCCCGCGCCGGACCGGGACACTGCATCCGTCCTCGCCACCGCCCACCTCAGCGGCGAGACCCAGCTCTCGCTCGCAGAAAGGGGAATTATCCCCGCGGTTCTCGCCATGGAAGACAAGACTGCGCAACAGTTGAGCGCGCGCCGGGACGAGGTTGCGCTGCGTACCCACACTCCCGTCCTCGCGGACGGTATTGACGTCGCTTCGGAACAACAGCCTCCCCCTCCTTGGTTGTCGCAGCCTGCAAGTTCCTCCGAATTACTGGGCCCCGCGTTACCACACGAGGAGTGGACGCCCGCGTCGAGCCGGGAAGCGGCATCCGTCGTCGTCACCACCATCCCCAGTGGCGAGATGCACTCGGTCGCTCATAGGCACATTCCTTCCGCTGCTCTCGCCATGGAAGATACGACCGCACAGGACCTTAACACGCACCGTGACGAAGAGGTTCTCCAGCCGCACACACGAGAGCTCATGGAAACAGCGCAGCCCCTTGTCGCGGAGACAGGTGCGCAGCTCATGTCTGAGATAGAAATTTCTTCTTCCAAAGCTATTGGAATCGATTTGGGAACTGCCTACTCGTATGTAACCTCTTGAGTCCGCGTCGACTTGTCTGACTGACCCTTTTTTAATTCCACAGCTGCGTCGGCGTCTGGCAAGGGGATCGTTTTGAGATCATCGCCAACGACCAGGGTAACCGCACCACACCCTCGTATGTCTCGTTCTCCGAAAATAAGCGCCTCATCGGCGATGCCGCGAAAAGTCAAGTCGCAATGAATCCGACTAACACGTACGTATTTTTATTACGCTGTTCGTTAGCGATGTTCTGACTCATTGCGTGGAGGGTGTTTGATGTGAAGCGCCTCATTGGCCGCAAATTTGATGAAAAGGAGGTGCAGGCTGATATAAAACACTTCCCTTTCACCGTCGTCGGTCGGGGAGGCAAGCCGTACATCCGCGTCCAGTACCGCGGCGAGCAAAAGGAATTTGTAAGCTTTTCCTTTTTTCTCTTATAGTGGTCTCTGGTTTTGACCGTTGTTTCGTTTCTATTATTGTAGTCGCCCGAAGAACTTAGCTCCATGGTCCTTCTCAAAATGAAGGAGACCGCCGAGGCGTACCTCGGCATGACCGTCAAGGACGCCGTCCTCACCGTCCCTGCGTACTTCAATGACTCGCAGCGCCAAGCCACCAAGGACGCCGGCACCATCTCCGGCCTCAACGTCCTCCACATCATTAACGAGCCTACCGCTGCTGCTCTCGCGTACGGTCTCGACAAGAAGCTCGCCGGCGCGGGCGAGCACAACGTTCTCATTTTCGATCTCGGCGGCGGAACGTTCGACGTCTCTCTCCTGACCATCGAGAACCGCGTGTTTGAGGTTAAGGCCACTGCCGGCGACACGCACTTGGGCGGCGAGGACTTTGATCACCGTCTGGTTGATCACTTCTCTGCGGAGTTCAAGCGCAAGAACAAGAAGGGTATGTTTTATTTATTTCACTTTTTCTGAACGCGGTATTGATATTTGCTTCGTAGATCTCTCCTCCGACCATCGTGCCATGCGACGTCTCCGCACAGCTTGCGAGCGTGCTAAGCGCACCCTCTCTGCTGCCACACAGACCTCCATCGAGATCGACTCTCTCTTCGAGGGGATCAGCTTTCACACGTCCCTCACCCGCACGCGCTTCGAGGAGCTCTGCGGGGACCTCTTCCGTAGCACTCTCGAGCCCATCGAGAAGGTGCTCCGTGATTCCAATATCGACAAGTCGAACGTGAACGAGATCGTCCTCGTCGGTGGTTCTACCCGTATCCCGCGCATCATAAAACTCGTGTCAGACTTCTTCAACGGCAAGGAGCCCAACAAAAGCATCAACCCCGATGAGGCTGTCGCCTGTGGCGCCGCCGTCCAGGCGGCCATCCTCTCCGGCGCCGTCCAGGCGGCCAGCCTCTTTGGTCCTGTGCAGCCAACCATCCTCTCAGGCGAGACCTGGGAGGAAACAGACTGCGTAGGCCTAAGCCTTCGCGACGTCACACCGCTCTCCCTCGGCATCGACACTATGCCGCTGGGCGTCATGGCCATCCTCATCCCGCGTAACACCGTCATACCAACCAAGAAGAGTGACGTGTTCACTACATACTGGGACTACCAGACTGAGGTGCTCATTGAAGTATACGAGGGTGAGCACGCACGCGCGAAGGACAATAACCTGCTCGGCAAATTCGAGCTGTTCGGCATTCTGCGCGCGCCGCGTGGGGTCCCGCAGATCGAAGTCACCTTCGACATCGACGCGAACGGAATCCTCAACGTATCCGCCTACGATAAGATGACCGGCACGTCGAATAGAATCACCATCAACACCGACAAGGGGCGGTTGTCGAAGGAAGAGATCAATCGCTTGGTTGAGGAGGCGGAGAAGTATGAAGGTACCTTTGTTTATTTCTTCCCCGTGTCTCCTTGTGCTGACTGCCTTGTTTCTGCGTCCAAGAACTTGCTTGAGTCGTACGCCTATAACGTAGAGCGCGGTTAATCAGACGATCAAGTCGATGGACGCGCTGAGTATGATCGGAAGGAGCTCGAGGCTATCGCTAACCTCATCATGCAAATTTCGGGGGCGGCTTCCCTTGCGCGTCAGAGGACGGTCCCAGCGTTGAGGAAATGAACTAAACAAATATTCCCTTTGCATGCTACGATAATGACGTTGGATGCTTGTATAACTTGTTGACGCCTGTATATTAGTACTCACTGGCTGCTGTATATTAACGCTTTGGGACGAAGATGCGGTATAAGAGGGCGATGGAAACCGAAAACGGACCGTCAACCTCTCCTCGTCGCTTCTGGGAGATATATATATATTCACGCGCGCCCATATTTTTTGAGGTCGTCGCTCAGAAAGCTGCTCAGGAAGCTGCCAGGTTAAATGTGCTTTAGATGGCATTTATATGTACATGATCAGTGTACAACGATAGAAATACGCACGATAGAATGACTTTCCGGGTCGACGTTCAGAATGACGTTAGACGACCCCGAGATTCAACACTCGTTCATAAGAGCCGATTTCAACCTCCAACGCCTTTGCGATATTTTTCCGCCTTTCGCCATCCGTGGCTCTCACCCTCGAAAACCACGTACTCGACCGTTCCATTGCGCTCCCGAATGACCTTGATCATGTCGTCCGCTTGGTTCGGTGATACGATGGGATCTGCGGAGCCTATCCATATTCCACTTCTAATGGTCCCATCCCCCCCATTACTGTCGGAGACTGGGTAATTGGTCACCCTAGATAGTTGATCACTTGGCCAATAGAATCCGTTAGGCTGCAGGATATTGATAGGTTGTACTCGAGGGAGGGAATAGGACCTCTGACGCTGGTCCATGCCAAATTTGGAGGCAAAGTGATTAGGGCTAATACACAGCCCGTTTACGGCTTTACACCCGTCACGAAACGATTATGGCCATAACTCACCACATCTGGTTTGATTTTAGACCCAAAGCTAACCCTAGTCTGTTCTCTTGATGGCCGTAGGATTCGGCTGCATGTCTGAACAAATGCGGATGAACGAGGACCAAAAGTGTCGAAAATTTGCCCGATTTGGAACCTTCGATTGACGGCTGCAAAAATTGACTGCCACAATTATGCTTTTGGAGCCAACAAACACACTGGAAAATGGGATGTTTCAGAACATCTCAAAACGTATTCGAAATTTATGATTTAAGTGAAAGAATAATCAGCGACTAAACTGTGCCTGAAACTAGTAGTTTCAGACACCACTTCAGCCACGTTCCCGAAACAATAAGCTTGAGAAAAGGCTTCAGACCGTCCGAAGTCGGTAAAAACCGGTGAAAGAAGCGCCAAAACTGATCCGGAAGCTTATTGTTTCGGGAACGTGGCTGAAATGGTGTCTGAAACTATTAGTTTCAGACACAGTTTAATCACTCAATATTCTGTCGCAGAAACTATGAATTTCGGATATGTTTTGAGATGCTTTGAAACATTCCAATTTCCAGTGTGAAAGTAAATCATAGTTGATTACGGATGAACGCCGTAGGCTGATAATTCCGGTTGGGAAGATGCCCACTAACTTTAGGTAGTGGATCCTGAGGCGCCCTAAAGTCATAGAGCGTCCGCCAAATTGGCACTTTCCGGTCCCGCGAACGAGTCCCCCATTCGCCGTTTTTTTTTTCCTTTTCTTTTTCCACATCACGAGGCTGTGCTTATTTGGTGCTGTTTCTGGGGCTGTGCTGCAAACGCCCGCTTCGTCCAGTCTCTCGATCAACTCTCGATGTCCATCCTGGTGGATTCAGTCCATACCTCTAGGGTCTCTGTTCCTCCGTCCTCCACGTCTTCCGCGCCCATTTCCCCACGCATTTCTCCTCTCTCTATGTTTCCACTGCCAATGGTGGACCACATGGCTCTTTAGACTTTTACGGCCGTACTGCCTTGTACTCTGTCTTCTGTGTTAACTGCAGATGTCTCTCTTGGCTTGGACTGACGACTGGTCATCTTGCACTCACGAGTGGTACACAGGTCTTCGTCTCAGCCCGACCAATGGTTTCGATGCTCGCGCCCACCTAATGGCTATTCCTCCAGGTGAGTTTTCTACTCCCCTTGCTATATTCGATAAAACCCGGTCGCTCTGTAGCCGGTGTAGTGGTAGGATCGGGTTGGGCGACCGAGCCAGCCTGTGTGTACGCATGTCTGGCTGCGGCCTCTAGATTAGTCAGCACACAAGCCTTGTCCGCGACCTTCGCCATCGGATTCCCTGCTCAGCGACCCCGCGGGATCTTAGGTCTTGCGTCGACATCAAGTCATTCCGTCCGTCTCCACCGGACTATCGATTCTTACCGCTACTCTACAGCCCCGTCTCCTGTGCCTCTTGATAGTCCGGCCACAGAGCGATCGGGTTTTATCAAAAATAATGTATCTGCAACCCTTCCTGGTGTGTTTTCTACCACATGACTGTATGTTTCTCGCAGCCTGACCTACCCGAAGCTCCCGCTGGTTCTCCATTGTCCGTGCTTATGGCTGTATCTCACGACTCGTCTTTTGCGGGCACGTAAATTACCCCGCCTCCGTCCTATATGATTGCTGACTCCTGCTGTCCCAGCTCTTGCGGCGCTGGCTTCCTCGATCGGGGCCATGTCGTCTGCTTCTTCTGGCACTTCCTTGTTTATTAAATATGTAACTCATTCAAATGGTGTGTGCGCACACCATTCACAGGTGTACGCTCCTGTAAATGCTCTCCAATATAATCCTGCCGGTCCATCATCCACGCGTGTCGTGAGTGGTCCCGTGTCTCCCTTCGGATCCTCGGGGGTAGATGTCCTGTCCTCTTTTTGTCCCCAGATCCCTTCTGAAACATTATCTCTGGTGATTCATATTGCATCTACTCGCATCTGGAGCACCATGGGATTCCTTCTCGTGGTCTTAGCATTGTCCAAGCCAGAGCTGCTGTTATTTTCCACCTGTTTTCCGACTCATGTGCGACTAGGTTACCGAATGGATCAATTGCACTACCACATTTGGGGTGCAAGACTGCCGCGTCGCAATTTTCCTCCCCTCAGCATATGAGCCATAATGTCACTGCGGCCCTTGCTCAGAGACCCGCTGACCTCGTTTATAGTGACGGTATTTCTAATCCTTTACATTTGATTTTTGATTCCGTTGAGAGGCTGCGGAAATCCGCGTTGGTCTCTTTAGCTGCTCTGCGTGGGGTCAGCATAAGTCACCTTAATATGGATGCTGGTCGCGCCCTCCTTAGGTCCCACATTGGGAGTGGTAAATTTGGGCTCCATCGTGCTGGTTTTCATCATCTGGGCTGTGCTTCGCTGATATCACTATCGGATCAGTGTAACACAAATCTGAATGTGGTGTCTATGAATTTGGATGAGTCCTGTGCTGTCAACTTCGACTTGGCCCAGATAAATATTCTGGTCAGTGTAATGCCCGAGCTCTCTAGGACCACTGAGGCACATCTTGCAGATACACAAGGTGCCCTTCACTGAGTCGGATTCAACTGGTGTTCTCCACGGAATCTAAAGGGCTATCTTCGGCACTTGCGTCAAGGCAAAAAACTGGCTGATCTGTCTGAATCCCGTCGCCCTTCAGTGACGGAGATTTTGACGGGGCTCTCGTTGATCTTGATGGTATTGAATGTGTGGATGCAGGAGAGCCTGTTCTCACGACGTGTAAAAACTGCTATTCCTTGAAACGTGATAAGGTCCTTTTGTTCACTGCATTTAACATGCTGCAGTGACGTCAAGTACCCTTCCGCATTCTTCGAGTTCCGACAAGCACCGAGCGCAGATGTTGATATCTGCCAGATACTGATCATGTGGTTGTGGATCAGATTTGATTTTTGCCCGCGCACTTCCGGTGCTTTGATTTTGTCTGGTTTTGATGTCAGTAGCGGTTGTGACTATTTATTTTAGGCTGCGGTTTTTGGTAGGTCAGTTGCTGTCGTTTTAACTTTTAAGCGCCTGTGTGTTGGAGCCAGTTGAAACTTGAAAGTAATGTTTTGTTTGATTTAGTTTCATTTGCTGCAACCCCCCCAAGTTAGTGGGCTCTGCCGCAAAGCGCGCTACAGTTTTTATAATTCAGGTAGGGAGATCAAAAAAACCCGTCAAAAGACGGTGGGCAGCCCTAAAAGTAATGGGTTGATCCGAAGTTGTGGCGCGGCCGATCACAAGCCGAAGGGTGATGCTATCATTGGGGGAGCTTGCGACCCCGATCATTCGAGGGATCCAGATTTCGTGTCACGTGGTCCATGCACGTCTTTGGTTCTGTTTGGTGCAGTGCGTGACCTGTCGCGCACACAGAATGAATCTATAATTATGTATGCGTCTCGCGAGGTTTGAACTTGGACCTGCAAGCCTCGGCCGTACAGCAGCACTGGGTTTGAATTTTGACATATGCAGTACCAAAATCGATTGACAGATCAATCAACGGATGAGTGTCTACTTTTTTGTTGGCTCCTACTCCTGTCCTCTGGATTGTTTAACGATCAGAGGCGCTCCGCGGATCTTGACCCTGTTGGAATCTGCTCGAGAAGCCTAGATAGTGTGAAGTCCACCTGCGCGGCCTTAGTTTGCTCCTGCCAAAAAGGCAATTTATTGCTGGACCTCTCTCACTCAGCGGTTGTCCAGTTGCTCAAGTTTTAACTACACCAATTTGTTTCTTCCACCTGCTTTTCAGAAAAGGGGTCACTAGGAGTGTCAATAAGCAAATTATCTGGCTCAATAGATATCTCTGGGGATTCTGAGTTCCACCCTCAACGATTATTTTCAAATGCGGGTCCCAGTGGAATTCAGAGTTTGGGAGGCAATGTCTTTTGTAAGAACTGAGTCTTACTTAGGTTCCAGTCAACGAGTATTCCGGCGAGTACTCAACAGGATTGCAATGTGGTAAAGACCCTAGAATAGAAATACTACGGTCTAGCTCAACAAGGCTTCGTCGAGAGCAGGAAAGCCTTTCTCTTTAATGACTAAGCCTCTATCTCTCGGGAAATCTGTAAGAGACTGAGGGTTGACTGAGATGGCTACGAGGTCGACCCGGAGGTCGAAGATCTATAACTCGTTAGTTATAGATAAGGGAGATAACTAGAACATTGCTTAGCGCCTTCAAGTTTCATGGCTCGGAGAGACTCGACAAGGTGAATAGAATGGAAGCGCGCGAGGCGAGGTGATAGTGTGGATGAGTGTAAAAGTTAAGATAATATTTGATGCGCTGGCGATTACATGATCTGTTATCTAATTAGACACGTGACTGCGCATCCTTCTACTTCGCGCGAACAGACACAAGGGGCAGAGCCTTCTAAAGTATGCCACAAAAGTCGAAATTTATTCATATCCCAGTCATTTTGTGTCTCTTGAATTGTTCTGCAACATATCTGAGATTTTCTCAAAACCTACGCTTTCAAAAGGCTGATCCAGGGTTTATTGAGAAGACATGTGGAACAGATTTGGAAAGATCTAAGATATGTTGTGGCGGAAAATGAGAAACACATACTAACTAGGATATGCATAAGTTTTAGCTTTTATTACGTGCTTTAGGATGATTTGCCCCTGGGGAGAGACTATCGTACAAGTAAGAGAAAAGAAAATATACCCCCGTCATTCATAGACATTCCTTACATCTTTGGTGCTCAAGCACCACCGACTCTTCCCGCTATCAGAGAGGATTCCTTTTCTGAAACTCTGATGTCACCACCTCCTTCACCCGTGATTCCGGCAGCACCACCTCCTTCACCTGCTGTACCCTTGCCACAACCTCCCTCACCTGTTGCACCCTCACCACAGCCACAACCACCTTCTCCGGCACACATTGAACCAATTGTAATGCCTCCGATACCACCGCACATTCCCCCGAAGGCTCGTGATCCTAAACCAATTGCTCCCGATGAGTTCTACTGCACTACAGGTCGGCACTATAAACACGGAAATTTATTTGGAAATTACCAGACCTGTGCCAACTGCCGCGAAACGGCACGGAATAATCGTCTAGCTGCTGCAGCACAACTGGCAGAGGAGCAGAGAGCAGCAGCTCTCCAGCCACAACTTGACCAGCAAATTCCACCTGATGATCTAATGCCAGGTCCGGATGAACCTCCTCCATCACAACCTCCACCGACACCACCAGTGCCTCTGCATCCACTAGCTGAGCCTGCGGTTTCCACTTCAGACAAGGCAATGATGGATCGGGTCAGAGGAGAATGGATGAAAATTGCACTAGAGTCCTGTGATGGATGTGATGAGAGGTGGTTCGACCTGGATGTCAAAGATGGCAAGTGCCAAAAATGCAGGCATCAAAAAAAATCGCAGAAGTTCCAGGATGTCAATCGAATGGATCCGGACCCATGTCCAGATCTGCCTGCTTTGACCCAGATCGAGGAGATGATAATCTCTCCAGTTCATGCACTGGTTTCACTATACCAAGTTCGCGGGGGACAGGTCAAATATTCTGGGCACTGCTGCAATTTCCCTTGTGATACTGCTGTCTTTCACAACAAACTTCCACTTCTTCCAGAGGAATGTGATATTATCATTATGCGCAGATCAGGTGTCAATGCCGCCACCAATGAGGAGATACACCAGGATTTCAGAGTTCGTCGGGATGTTGTTGAGCAATGGTTGAAATACCTGGAAGCAAATCACCCTACATTTCGGTCTCGACGTGTTGTAGTAGACTGGCAGCGCCTCGCTCAGCTGCCTCCAGACTCATCTGTCCATGATCGAATCCGCACTATCAAGAGTCAGACTCTTTCTGAGCCAGACCAGGATGTTGGTCCACCACAGGAGGGTGAAAATCTAGAGGAGGATACGCCACTGTTTACCCGCGGATTTGTACCAAATGTCAACAATGGACTGACAGAGATTGAACAGTTACATGCAGCTGCTTTCCACAATGATGCACCGATCATTCTGACAATGCCGGCTATCCATAGCACTCCTATCAATGAACACAGTGGCCATACTATTGCAATTGATGCCTTCCCATCGCTGTTTCCCAACGGCAAGGCAGATTTCAATGCCCCACGGGATATCCCAGTTTCAATGACTGAATGGGCGGCTCATCTGATGCGCTTCAAGGATGGCAGATTTGCGAGGCATCCACGATTTCGGTACTGGGCACTGAATACCCTCATGCGGCATGATGCAAAAAAAGCCTCCAAGTGGTATACCACATCCCACCGTGCAGATGGAGCTTTGACGGTGGCAGATATAGAGCAGATGTTGAAAGATGATGACGCGAAAGGTCTTTCTGATCGTGTTGCACATGCAGGTGTGAACCTTCCAGGGTCCAGGCCATTCTGGTCAAAAGCCCAGCGGGATCTGATTGCACAAATTCGATCTCCACAGTGCGGATCGCCACATGTCTTTGCAACTTTCTCGTCAGCAGATGTACAGTGGCCAGATATGCATCGACACATGCCGAACCATAATCCTGGTGGAGAAGGAGAAGCACACTCCTATCGTGTAAGGATGAAGGATCTAAATGAGAACCCAGCCATTGCTTCTTGGTACTTCCAGAAACGGTTCGAAGTCTACTTTGAGCACTACATCAAAGTCAAGTTCAAAGCCAAGGATTTTTGGTGGCGATATGAGTGGCAGGATCGAGGAAGCAGCCATGTTCACGGATTTTTGTGGCTCGAGGATGCTCCATCCATCGATGATCTCGACCTGTCTAATCCAATCCAGTTGCAGGAATTCATCAATTTCTGGGACCAGCATGTGTCGACTTGGCATCCACAGGTCTCAACTCCACCCGCTGCTATTCATCCATCTGCACGCCTTTTCAACACTCTTGAAGACACCAAACTTGAGCTTGCCCAGATGTTGAATCATCTCCAACGTCATACACGGTGCACGGCCGGCTACTGTGAGCGAAAGAAAAAAGATGCTGGAGATATCCTCTGCCGCTTCGGGTTTCCGAAAGCATGCCATGCAGAGACCAAGTACATGAAAGACCCTAATCCTGATTTCGCTGAGCTTCATACTCGACGAAATGATCAGCTCTTGAACTCCTACAACGCTGGTGTTATTCTCTCATGGCGTGCCAACATCGATTTTCGACCTGTGATTAATCGAGGCGGTGATAGCATATGTTGCCAAATATGCAAGCAAGGCTGATACTAAATCCTTTTCCTATCAGGAAATTCTCACAACAGCTATTTCTCGTCTTCAGGAGACAGATGCTGCTGGGATTGCATATATAAAAAAATGCTGTCCACGTTTGCAGCTGAACGTGATATTTCGGGCTAAGAGGCATGTCATATCTTGACGTTCTGCCGTGAAAGAGGTACGAGTGATCGGCAGAAAAGGGTTTGTGGATCAGCGGACAGCGGAGATCAAATTCTCCTTGTCCTCTCCCCCCATGTACCCCTGCGACGATGATACCGACGGCTCTCTCATCGCGCCACAGCTTTTCTTTAACCTCCCGCCCACCCTTCACTGATAATTTCCTATTAGGGTTTCATTTTACAGACTCTGTCGACACCCACCGATGCGTATTTATTAACTTCCACTCCAATTTCTATCAGTACTACTCTATGTACCCTATACCAGGGCCAATGTTCGGGTATCCGCGATGGGAACCCCACATTGTTGGGCTGTAAACTCACTCGCTGTTCCCGCCTAGCACCACGGAGTCTGTGTGTTGATCCTGATCGTGACTCCGGTGAAGTGGACTTTGAGAGCAGAACAATCATGAGACTCGGAGTGCTTGACCGGTACAAGAAACGTAAAGGGAAGGAGGGACTCGACATGAAGCCAGTGAACCTGCTTGACTTTGCAACACACTACGACTGGAACGCAGAGACTGTATGCACAAAGCGAGGAAGAAATGGTGCCCTGCCTCACATTGTCAATGTGTGGCCTCGCTTTCGACCAGACAGGAATAACAGATGGCAATGATCCTGCAGATCACAACTATCAGGCAGAATGGATGCAGGAGGTTGTTCGTGCTCCGAATGAGTCTGTACAGTCGAACCTGGGAAATCTTGGCAAACGGGACATGGACCTCCAATATGACTGGATAGCCGACTCTCCGGACCAGACAACAGTTGCAGCTGCGGTATCCTGGCTGGAGGACTAGGTCAAGGAATCACCCAATGATGAGATTCAGAGGTTGCCTGAGCACAACTACAAAAAGTTAAAGGGAGAGCAGCGAGATGTCTTCCTCCAGGTCATGGCATACTTCAAGCGGGTCATCTCCGACCTGCCCGGTCCAAAGCCACCTCCGCTTCGAATCAATATTGACGGTACTGCTGGTACCGGAAAAATCTTTCCTCATCTGGTGCACATCTACTGCTCTCAGATAGCTCCTGAACATTAATGAGGACCAGATTGGTGCAAAGGACCCAACAGTCCGCTTGGGCCCCACCGGAATCTCTGCTTTTGGCATTCGAGGGTGGACAGTTAATTTTGGCTTGGGGATTCCGGCCAAATAAAAAAAAGACTTCAATCAGCTATCAAGTTCTGCACTCACTCGAGTCCAGACAAGGTGGAAACCTGTATTTGACCCAGACGATGTATAAAAAATTGGAATCCACTGTTAATACAACGACTCGGAATGGAGCGAGCTCCCCCTTACGGTAGCCGGGTACCGGACTACAAACATATTGTGGGCATCCAGACGCTCTTCCATTTCGGGTTGCTAAGAGTTTATAATTGCGAAACTGCATCATGTTATTCGATTTCCTTTTTTGATTCCTGACATATCGCGTCTGTTTCAGGAAAGAGCATCTCGTCACCCGTTTACCGGCATCGCGCCCCAGACCTCTGGCCGCTTAAAACTCGCATCTGGAGCCTCGGGATATCTCCCGGGGCTCGCTAAAAATACTAAATACATTCCTCACTCACCCAATCCTTCCCACCCTGGCTGCGACTGAAAATAATAGGAACAAGCTCTCACTCATCCCCAATGTCTAACACAACTGATTTACAACTTTTGCTGGCCTCCTAGACCTCACTCTGCTAACAAGAAACCTGGAAAAAAAGTGCACACATCACTCATTGTAAATCAAACCCCGCCCGGCCCTCTCAAAATATTGTCCGAGATGTCACCGGACTATCTCACCACTCATTCACCATGCCTCTCCCTGTCATTTCAGCGAGCCCGTCCAAAACAGCCACATCACCTCTGTAAATCAGAACGTTCTCGGCTGCATCTCCAATGCTCCCATTAATTATTAATTCGACTACCTCTACCCCATTCTTGCTCCCGACCGAGTCAGTCACTAGCCGCGGTCTACTACAGTGACAACCTTGGAGATCGGATTCTTTTTATCCTCGTCATCACCCTTCTCATCTGTTGCTTCTCCAGCTCCGCCTCCGCTTCGATGCCGATGCAAAGACTTCTTCAGCTTTTCAATAGTCTTACGTGTTGCTGACTTCCATGGTCTACCCGGCTGTTTGGTTTTTTCCCGTGCTAGAAATCAGACATCGCTGTGAAAGAGATCAGACACACAGACACACCTTCTTAGGCCGTCCCATGCGTACCCCCGCTTCAACCAACTGGTTGGGGTCCAGCTTGTTCGACAGAACCTCCCTAAATGACGCAAAGCCCACGATTGTTTGGTACCCAGTATCGGAGATACCTACAAAAGGGGTGTTCTATTGAACCTGCAGTTGTGAATGAAGGCCTGGATACATGCACCGTTACTCTGCCGCCACGAAGCAGGAGCTTGGGCCTTGATGATGCGGTATCTCTTCGTCCTGTTTGCGTGGTGAATGACATCCACGTCTTTGAATGGCGCCATTAGTGGGATCCAAGACTTTAGGTATGGCTCCCCTGCGAGTCAATGAGCCCTCAGATACCCAGAGAAGACAAACACACCAATCATGTGGTTCTCATGAAACAGCCCTTGGCTCTGACACCAATTAAAGTTGTTGCAGTACACGGACCGTTTTTCGTCGAAACACCTTGACACAAGCAGCGAGAAAGTTGAGAATGCAAACGGGTTCAGTGAGCTCGCTCTTATGATCAGGGTGTTCTCCTCGATCCAGTCAGGACCACTAGGGAAAGCAGTTCAGAGCCGGCTGTTCCATATCTCAGAAGTTAGATGGTGAAGTTCAAATATTATCTATATTGTGCGCACTGTAGAATTGACCTCGAGATCCCCCGCCCCAAAGATGCGAGTCGAGCTGATTAAATGTAGGCAGGTGATCCTGCAAAGTCCGATAATATTATTGCGTGTTGCTGACGATTGCGGCTAAGATGCTGATGGTACGAGAGGTTTACTGTGACCCAGGGTTGATGAAACGGGCAGGAAGCGGGAAGGAACGCAGGCGCTGCGCCTTTCCCGTGGTAAGTCAAAAAGGGTGATTTTCTTGCATGGACTGATAATTGGATCATAATGAGCTATGGACTAGGCGGCTGCCTTCCGTGCTATTTTTGCTGAGATGGGCTCCAGGTAATGATCATCCTAGGCTGCAGGATCGAGGAATTTGGTGCAGTGGTTGTCGAGATCTGTAAACGGGAGACAGGAAACCGATATGATGGAGACGGATATTCATTACCGGGGAGACGGCAATTTGATATCCCGGAGACGTAATATTGTTGTAGGGCAGACCAAATCTGTTGGGATGGGTGACAGTATTTATTCGTCGGTCAGACGGAAATATGATTCTCAGAACCAAAATGTTATTTCAGAATACATTAATAGTACACGCTTTATAATTAGCGAACTCGTTTGGGCGATTCCGGTTCGGTGCCGACAGCCGAACGTGACGTTTCGGTCACGAGCAATCATCGTTGTTCTGAGTCCCATGATGTCTCCAGGCTCCAGCTGCAGCCCGGCATCCGTACCTTGTCCGCAGCATTCTTCTGCTCTCATTATTTTCGACGAGGATGCTATCCAGAGATGGTCTGCCTAAGCTCAATCGCAACAGTAACCAGTTTCGGCCCGACGCTGAGGGCTACTCTTAATTGCGGCCATTTACCCACCGAGTCTTCTGGCACCAGTTTTGGACAGCACAATTGACGCAGTGAATGAAGTACTCGAGCTCCATGTTTTATCGCTAACAATACTTCCTGTCATCTATGTATCTCAAGTCCATTTGATCGCTCAGTGCTGATGCGCGCGAGGGTTCTGCCGTGGAACTTCTGAAGATTCTTACGCGTTGAATTTTGGGTTTGCAATTGGACTCATGGTCGAATCTGAGTCGGACCGCAAGAGCGATGGAGAAAGAAAGGCATTCCGCCAGCATTTCGTAGGCTCGGTCAGACGGAGCGGAACGTGGGACGGGTCGCCGCAATCGAAGGTCAGCAGATGTTCCTCCATGGAGAGTTCGTACGGCACCTGAATATTTCATTCCCTCGACTGACCCTCAGTGGGAATGCATGTGTGGGGCGGAATTGCGAAGCAAGTGTTGAGGGGCGTGCAAGGGTGCGCAGAGGTGCAACGCTATGCACACTCGGAGCTAACGGTCAAACCACTCAAAGCGAGCAATGGCCGCAAATTTCAGCCTCTGTCTTACCGTGCGATCTCAGCCCCAACTGGCAAACGCGGTCATGAGACACGTACGCCCCATCCAGGTGACATCATTCGAACAATTCGAATATGTTTTTTCTCACAGGTTGGGAGGGCGCTGTCACTTTATATAATCACGTTGCCCACCAGCCGTCCCTTGAATCTCCACATCCTCTAAAAAAAATGCTCGTGCCGACAATAGGAATCGGATTTATCCTCACCACAGCTCTCGCAGTCGCCGCGCCGCTCTCCACAGTCACTCTCGACTGTATGTGTTTCACCCTCTCCTTGCCCGCTCCGCATGAATTCATCTTCGCTTACAGATGGAACCTTCACCGGTCTAACTAACACATCAAGCGGCATCGTCTACTTCCGCGGCGTGCGGTTTGGCGACCCCCCGATCGGCAACCTGCGCTGGCGCGCACCAGTCTCGCCGCCGTCAACCCACCTGGGTCATGTCAACGCTTCGCAAGTGCTTCAGTCTTTTCTTACCATTGTTTTGGAGTTGCAGAGTATTTATTCACAGCTTTTCAGTTCGGCCCAGCCTGCATTCCTACGAGCGCCAGCAACGCGGTCCCGGGGTCGACGAGCGAAGATTGTCTTTTCGGAAATGTGGATGCTCTGAAAACTCACCCCCATCTCTCCACTCACTCCCGATGTACATATAGGTATTCACCCCCATCGCGACAAAACCCACGAGTAAACTTCCGGTGCTGGTGTACTTCCATGGTCCGTCTCACACGCTTACTTCCTCACGCGCCGAATTCTTTGCGCTGAGCGCTCCTTGCAGGCGGCGGCTTCGAAGCAGGCAGCGCCGTCGGTGCACCACCCGACAACCTCATCCAGGGAGCTGCGAAGCCTTTTATTTTTGTTACGTTCCAGTATCGGTTGGGGCAGTTTGGGTTCCTCGGTGCGTTCCCACTCGCTGTTTTCTTCTTGGAAATTAACCAACATCGGACTATGTATGTAGGAGGGAACGAGGTCGCAAAGGACGGGCTGTTGAATGCTGGATTGTGGGATCAGGTGTGTTTGCTTACTCTGTAGAAAGTTTAAATCATCTAATCCGGCCATGTCGTAGCGCGCCGCGTTGGAATGGGTGCAGCGGTACATCAGTGCGTTTGGTGGGGATCCAAAGTGCGTTTTCCTTCTCCTTGCCTTGTTCCCACACGTGTTTTTCTCAGTTGGACTAATACTGTCTGGGTAATTCAGACAAGTAGCGATATGGGGGCAATCCGCCGGCGCGGGGTCGACTATGTATCACGTACGTCTGCTTCTACTTCTCATCCAACCTTTGTTTCCTACCCTTGAGCTTACAAATTTAACTGCAGCTCATCGCCGAAGGTGGTCAAGACAGACACCTCTTCCAGCGCGTCATGGGGGACAGCTCGCCCTTCCTCTTCATGCCCTCCAGCACGGACGCATTTCTGCAGGACCTCTTTGTGCAGTTTGCGAGCCTCGCGTGCGTAACCCCTGCCATTCTCGTATCTCAGTTATCAATGAACTCGTTAAACACAGTGGATGCGGAGGCTCCGCGGACACAATGTCATGCCTGCGCGCCGCCTCCACTCAGAGCCTTGCGGTGGGCGGGTCCTCGACACTCGCGAATCTCACGTCGGCGTTGTTCCCATTCGGACCTATTATGGACGGCAAGTTCATCAACGTGCGGCCGGTGGAGGCGTTTAAGAGTGGGAAGTTTGTGAAAGTACCGGTGTTTTTCGGGTGAGGATCGTACATGCTTTGCAGCCATACATTGTAACCCATGTTTTTTGCTTTTACCCCAGATCCAACACAAACGAAGGCTCGCACTGGTCCGCCGGGCTGCATAATCCTGCCGCCAACACCTCCGAGCCCAACGCCACCGAGGACACCGTATTCAACTTCCTCTCCGGCCAATGGCCCGGTCTCACGCGCGCGACATTCAACACCGCGACGAGCCCAAACTTCTACCCGCAGACCGGCTTTGCAAACTATAGTCTTCAGGGGCAGCAGATGTACGGCGAGATGCGGTTTATTTGCAGCGGGCTGATCATCACGGGGGCATTGCATGATGCGGGTATACCATCGTTTGGATATCAGTGCGTGTGTTCTTGCTTCAATTCACTTTTGCGTTGGTGTTGAAATGGATTGGGTCTGCAGCTGGGACAACCCAATCCTGGGCTCAGACCATGCCTCCGAGCTGCAGATATTCTACAACATTGGAGAGATATTTGACCCGCTCGATCAAACTCTGGCGACGGAGATGCGCGCGTATTGGACGAGTTTCGCCACGGATGGGGTACCGAGCGCGTCTGGGGCACCCGCATGGACCGTGCGTTGCATTGTCCCCTGTCATTACTCGCCGACGCGAATATTGAACCCTTCTTTACGAGCAGACGGCCGGCACAAATGGCACCCCTCGTATGCTGCTTCACCCAGGACAGGTCGGCATGGAGGCCGTGACCAGTGAGCTGACGGAGCGTTGTGCCTTCTGGCATAGCCAGGCGGTGATTCGGGAGTTGGATACGTGAAGGAAAGGAAATTGAGCGAGAAGCAAGACCGTAAGAATCGAAATTCATTCCGTGTAAAATTGTTGGATAATGTCGACGTTTTTCAAACGTTTTTGTGAGTGCAGATTCTGAATGCTGAGTGCAGTAGATTTGACAGTGGCCTGTGACCAGTTGAACGTTGAGCCATTGCATGTCCGTGTGCAGCCGCCCATCGCCTTTTTATCGCGGCCATTCCGGATCGGTACTATTGATCCCTCCACCAGATGTTCTGCCAAGTCGGCCTTGCCGTGCTCTGCCGTCTCCGGGCCGGCATTTACTCAAACTCGGATGCATAGCAGATTAAATTTTGCACCGCGTAATTCACATCTAACTGAGTTGGGTGCCGCCCGCCGTAGTGAGCGTTACTGTGAGCCTTTGAACCTTAAAGCTCAAACTTATAAATTAAGTGACGATGATGCTCTGCCGGGAGCCGCGAAGCGCCCAAGCAGGCGCCTCTAGAGTTTAATTTTAGCTACTTTTATTCTCAGCCGCTCCCCAGCATTACTGACCTCATACCAATCTCTTTCTGATCCACCATGTTCTTCACGCTCGTTATCGTCTGTTCCTGTTGTTGTCTTCCCCTACTGCCGATTGAAATCCGTCCCTCAGGGCTCGTCTATGCTCTCTGCCTCATTCAAATCGTATCTGGAGTGGCCTTGTACGGCACAGATGGGAATGGTACGATCCTCACATCTACCCGCGATGTTTATTTTCACCACTGTGTGTGAAGTGGCCTCCAAAATCACCCAGGTTGTACCCACACTCTCCACGTTCATTACGGCTTTAAAAATACATCCCATGTGTACATCTCATCTGCTGCCCTCGCTACATATTAGCCACTGAATGTAGGCTCTCTTACGCCCACCGTGCCGATCCCACTCATCCCCTTTCGCGAGTGGAGGGCCAGTACCTCCTGCTCATCAGTGATATTGTCGGCATGTGGGTGCTCTGTGGTACGTCTTATTGCTACTTCCCCGCGTTTACAATTAATCTGACCGCGAATTCCAGTCATCGTCTGATTTGGCATCCCGACCCAGTCTGGGCGACTGTCGACTAGGACTGTCGAGCTGTGAAGCTGCCCGGCACCGATATGGTCGCGATTCCCGTGGGGTGTTCCCTATCTGTGACCTACCCACAGAACCTCATTGCAGCGTGGATGTTTCCCCATGTTGCGGACCTCACCACTGGCAAGGACGCGGCCTCCGAGAAATTTCGGGCAGACGATGGTCTTAATTCCCAAATTGTGTGACTGCTGTATCGAACCGATTTTTTCCCGCTTGTAATTCATGACAATGCTTGGCCCTCCCAGTATCTGATAGCTGCAAAATCCCGTTGCAGTCGATTCAACCCTGGCAAGTTAGGATTGTAAGACTCAGCATGTGTAAGGCGCGAATAGTTTGTATCTGGGGCGACGAAGTGTTGGGACGAGACTCATTCAGTTGACAGGAAATCTTGGCATTGTCTAAATAGTTTTCCCTCAAAAGAAGAGAATGGTTCAAATGAGTCTCGAGTGCGTATCTCTCCTGACCAGTCCTCATTTCTCGGATAATCCTCTCTCGAGCTTTCGCACTGAACTTGATTTTCTCCAAGTCCATAACTCAAGAAACGATGATCTATCCGAGTTCGACCTGGCCGCGGCCCCGAAATATGTAGGAAATTCGTGTAGGGACTTTGGTCAACCACGAGTCAAGTGGAAGTTCTTGAGTAAAAGTCGGGAAAGTGACGTAAGGAGGAGAGTTTGGCCGTCGTTATCGCGCTGTTCGATGGGTTCACGGTCGGTACGTTCACGGATGGAAGGCGAGGAGTGGCTTTGGCTGCGGGTGAATTTTATGTCACGTAGGAGCCTACTGTCGGAGACTGGGTAGTTGACCACTTGGCCAATAGAAGCCGTTGGGCTGCAGGATACTGATAGGTTGTACTCGAGGGAGGGAATAGGACCTCTGACGCTGGTCCATACCAAATTTGGAGTTAAAGTGATGGGCTGATCCGGAGTTGTGGCCCGGCCGATCACGAGCCGAAGGGTGATGTCATCATTTCCTTAACTCCGACCGGCCATCAACAGACGTTCAAGGCTCTTCCTCCACCAATTCCTCGTCAATCCAGGATTTCTGGGGCTCTTTCTTGAGCCCTGACTCCAGCCGTTGATTGAGGCCATATTTTGGGTCTATGGGCCTGCACTTGCCCTTGCAGGGCTCCCAACAGTGATTCCAATCTGATATTCAATCGCACAAGTTGACCACCCGTCTCCGAAGCGACCTTTCTGGGCTACATATCTGGGAGTCAGGAAGCCACATCATACTGGGCCATAATTCATATTAGTAGGTTGTTCATCATTATTTGCATTTTATTTGTCTGTCACGGCCGTCAATTACCCCAAATGACCCGAATTCTGTGGTCCACACATCCGGATTTTTCACAGAAACTGGATGTGTCAAGGAACTGAAATATACACTCAAATGTGTGTGTACACTTCTTATGAGACCAACTGTAGCTTATTTCAACCCAACCAGCCCCCTGTGCTTTGCGCAGCAAGCAATTGGCGAACCCTTTGATCCTGCCTGCTTCGCTTCCCTTCCGAAGGCAATTATGTATGACCATCATGTAGGTTATATTGGAGGTTTAACGGGATGGAATGTTAGATTTAGACCTTCTACACACATTCAGACTCATCCGGGTCAATATCTCGTCTTGAATGTTATCTTTGGGCGGGTGGTCAACTACCCCGGGTTTCGCCTGTTTTGGCATCTCGCCGAAGAAAATTCAGACAACGAACAGGTCCCGATTTAAATTCGCCGCATCACTTTGGCTCGAAATTTGACATACAGCGGCACCAAGCGGATACCTGGTATGCCCCCCAATCGTCAACTCAAGTTATCAGGTGTTCATCATATGTGGCGACCCTAGACTCTGATCACCCTTTCATTGCACCTGGGCCCAATGACATGCGCGGACGTGAGCCCTTGTTGCCTAAAGAATTCTACCATGTTTGCTCATTTTTTACATAGCATGCCGTTTGTACTTTCAGTTGAGATGCGCCTTGCATCTGACCTTTCTTGTAGCGGGCATGAATATTCTCGCCAACCACGGTTACATCTCGAGGAAGTACTGAGTCCTTTTGTGTTCCAACTGCATGTCGTTGATCCCGTCTGTTAGTGGAATTACCAGTTTTGAAGAAATCATTCACGGCGCCGGAGAGGCATTCAATATTGATAGAGACATGGCATCAAGAATGGCGGCACTTAACTTCGTAACGATATCAATATCTCGCCCCATTTCTCTCTCTCATGGATTCATTTACGAAAGCTCACGCGTGGAAACCCTTTCGTGAACAAAATTTCCATTGGCGGAGTCTCCCCGCTTGTGCCTCCTCTGCCGGGTCAAATCGATGGACCGGAAACACAAGGAATAGCAAAACACGGACGAGTGGAAGGTTAGAAATCATCCAGCTGGCACTCTAGTTCAATATTCAAAGCCTATTGAAGGTGACGCCTCAATGACTCGCTCCGACGTTCATATCGGCGACAATCGTAACTTCAATCAGACTCTCTGGGATATGGTGCGGTTGTCGTAGTGCACTTTGCATCTCTAAACTCTTGACAGGACTTGGAACAACTCGCGAAATTTGGTGACGACGGACCGGACGGCCCAGCGACGATCTTCAACCTGCAAACCCTGATCGAACTAACGAGGCAGAACTTGGAGTCTGACCAGGTTTTGGATCCTGAAGTATGTCCCACGTTCAAATTTTTCCAATGGCACTGAGATCGCATCAGTTTGCAATCCCCATTCGGCGCCTGAAACTAGTCTTTGGTAAGCTATGCAGACTTGTTTCATGAAGTTACTCAGTACCTTCTAGATACAACCTCCTTCATTATGAGGCAAGTATCCCTTTGAATGCAGATGGAACGATTCTGACTCGAACCTTGTCGCTAGCGTGTTTGCAAATGGTTTAAAGCTCATGCGGTGCGCGGTATCGACTGATCATACATAACTACAGGAACCACGGAGCAAGCCACCAAGCGAATTATTAGCTCCTTCTTCATGAACCAGACCTTCCCAGAAAACTGGTTCCGTGCATCTGCTCCGGTTCTGAGCTCACCCATTCCCGCCGAAATTGCAGCAGGATTGCCCCAGTGGGTCCCAGGCCACAACGATGCAAATGGTGTATTTGTGGCTGATCCCCAGCCACCGCCGCCGTTTAACATCAGTTTGGTACGTTTTCGTGTGTGATTAGCAGGAAGTAAGGATTGATCCTTGATTAGGGATGTGCCAACTACTGGGATACATTTGGAAATGCTCTCCCGAGTACTCTAGCGAACGTAACTGGGTTGTTCAAGCAGAACGTGGATTTGCTTACTGGTAAAGCTCCCATTCTTTCTCGCAAGATATATTGTGGATCATATCTACAGATATACTGTTCAGTGCGTCCGGGTGCGCTGAGCCGATTGCACCAGCTGGTCCCACAAATGTCTAGTTGCTGGTTGACACCAATTTCCACTATGTTTGTTCATGAACATATTTCATCTCTTGTGCCGACTGACAATATCCTCGGAGGCAAAACTCTGTCAATCTGTCTTGGAGTAAGAAGGCCTCGGTTGCTGCATAAAAATGTATCCAGATTCGACTTGCGATTCAGACACTGCTGTGTTACTGCGGAACTCCTGTTGTAGTTTTTGAAACATAAATCATTGTTTTGGTAGCTGTCAGCAACTCGTAAATATCAAGACGGTTTTTATGACTGGCCTCGATTATCTCTCCGTTGAATCGACATTGATTCAATATGGGAAAACAATTCCGAGACTCACCAACGCCGTCCTCCAATCGCCGTTTATTTAGACCGCTCAGAGATTTGCCGGCATGCGGCGAACCAAGTTCATGATCGTATCTTGTGGTCGCCACAACAGGCCAGGGGCGGGTTCATGGGAAACAGAGCTGGTCCTGGTGAGCGCCCTAGCCCCTTGGCTTACGTGCCGGCGCGCGCGAGGTCCGTTTGTGGAAAGACAAAATCTAGATCTGTTTGTGGCGCGGTGCCGTGCATTTGCCCTTGGGTATGGGTACTGTAGAGGGTGCTGGCGATCTGTGGACTGACCGGGTGAAATAATCCGTCTGGGGGCCGCATTATTGATTTGAAGGTCCGATTGAAGCACCGCTCGGCATTGTCCGAGATCAACAACACTAAAGACAGGGCTTCTTTCCTCCAGTGCTCCTCGCCATCCTCGTGCTCGCTCTTGCAATCATTGTCTACCTGAAGCATGCGGCAGCAAACGACAGACTCCCGATCACGAGCCAGCCCGAGCAAGCGTACGAGATGGACACTGCCGCGCCTTCCCAGTCCTCTCTGAGTATCGCCGATTCCGAAAATGCTCATCTTGACAGACAGCAGTCCGCTTCTGAAATAGAGAGCGTCGCTACGGATAATCGGACTGAAACACGGAGAACACAAGGTGTCTCTCTCCTCGCGCATCAATAACGACCTCTTCCTCCACTGTCAGTTGCCAGGGAATTTGAAGCGCTCGCTTGAAATGCCGATCAGTCATTGGGATCACACATTGATGCGCATCATGACGCGCCCAGCTCGAAGGGTCAATTCGAACTTTACATTCAGATTATTCAGGCGGCATTCTTGGCTCCTTTTTACAAGGAAGTACCCGTAAGAACCAGGTTGGAGGTTGAACACAGTGTAAATTTGGTTGATTTTTATGCTCCTTTTTGGCTTCTTTTTTCCTTTGAGAGACTGAAGAAAAAGCAACGTAAACAGGGATGAAAATTGCTCCTGTGAGCAACAATACTATTCACGCGCACGCCGAGAAAACTGGAACAAAAGCGATCGATACTGGCGCTACAATAAATAAGTATTCAAAGTGCTGCAAACTGCTCCACAAAGTCAACAAAGGTATTGAACGGCCCCTTCGCGAAAAAGTCGAGATTCAAATCATGTCCACTTCCCTGGGCCACTACAACGTCAAAACTCCGTGCATCCGGCCACAAGAGGCGTTCCGCCGCATTCAAAGCCACGACGTCCACACAATTGCCAGCGGCGCAAAACCCTTGGTCCTCTGAGCCCACAACCTTCGCCACGGGCCCGGGGTAGTGCGCTGGCAGAGAAGTCACACTGCCCTGCAGTTGCGTGGATAAAGGCCCAACGTCCTTCGCGAAGGCGTCGAATATGACCATGCGGGGCGAGAAGGAGTTGGGGTTTGCGGGGTAGAATAGGCTGCGGTTGTTCGTGGTGATGTAATTGGGATCGAGGCCGCCCCACCGAAGCGGGGTATCATCTCGCGCGCTCATAACCCCAGGTAGTGGGGGCAGCGTGCCGGGCTGAACGTTCAAGTTACCCGTGAGGATAAAACCGTCGAAGGGGGAATGGGCCCCCTCAGCGGTGGCGCCAAACGTCAACACGGCTGACCCCGCACTGTGCCCAATGGCAATAACCTTTTTGAAGGGCTGGAATCCGGCGATAATGGACGCCATTTTGAGATGGCGGGCCAATTGCGAAACGACGGCGGCGTTGGTGGCGAACTGCACGTCAGAGGCGTTCGCGGGTTGTGAACTCAACCCGACGCCTACCAAATCGATGGCAAGGGAGGACAGGCCGCGGTCGCAGGCGAACTCCGTATAGGAGTAGTTTCTGAATTCCTCGGTCGGAGGCGACCAATATTGGCTGGTATACGTGAATCCGTGCACCAAAAGTTGTATGACATCTAACAAGGAATCAAACTCCGTACGGCCCAAAGTGCACGTTTAACTGACCCGCTTTCTCAGGGGACACTGCAGTGTTCGGCTGGCAGAAAACACCGAAGACGTCGTACGTTTCGTTCAGACGGCGTAGACTGCTTGCATTGCTTTTGAGCCCGCCAAATGGATCCGCGGGGTCCTTCGGAATGAGGACGTCGACGTGAACAGGGATAACGAGCGATGAGCAGCCGCAGAGTTGACCGGATGCGACGTAGATGTTGGAGAGATGAAAGAGCGCCGCAAGCGCACCCAATTTTGTTCGGAGGGATGGGACCATACTTGCACTGACATCTGTCCGCTGGAGTGAGCTGGCGCTTTATACCGCACGAGACAGCCGTAAGCGCGTAAGCTGCTGATCGTGTTTTGTATTGACGCGCACGGAAACAGCGTATGGGGTTGTTGTCGCACAGCCAGTGGGTATTAGTTCGAGGCTGGCGAGATCGCAGTCGGAGCGGCGCAAGAACGCAAGGAAGCCTCCCATCCCTGACTGTCCGCGTGCGAAAAGAATTAAAGGCTCATTCTAAGCAGGACACCCCGAGAGGCAGGCGCATGGACCCCTTTGATGGAGAGGGAAATCTGCCTCCGGGCTTTCACGGGGACAATGTCAACGATTTGGTAATTCCCTAGGATACCCCGGTTACATGGGGGCCGAGCGATCCCCGGACCTCGGTCCACTGGATGACTGATTAGACACAACCGGATTTAATTACCGGATTTAAACAGTATATGATAGCCCGCAGTGCGTCGGCATGCGATATCCTTGAACATTTTTAGGATGGAAACCCGAGTTCAATTCACGTTAATCTTGGTTTATCCACCATCCTGAACCTTTGTGGAGTTTTACCAGACTTGGAGGCTTGTTGGTGAGCAGGCCGTGCCATAGCAACCGGCTAGGAATGCATGCTGGCGCGCGCAAAATTAATATCTTGACACCAGCGTTGACAGAAGTCCATCGTTTCCGCTATGATCGCCGCGACTGGCCGAGTCAACACCGTTCATATTGCCAGGAGGGGATACGGAGAGTAGGCGAGGTGTGTTTCGCGGGCTACAAGGTCATTCCGCTGCAAAAAAACAGCCATCGTTACATTCATATGCTCAGGGATAACGCAGTTTTTTGAATATTCTGCCGTTTACATTGTGCGTTCTACCCCTTCCAATGAACATTTCACCCCCCACAATCTCCCCCATTCTACTTCCCCATCCCTGTATTCAAGACCCTCCAAAAGGGGGTCTTTTTCTCGTCGGTTTTGCGTCTGGGTAAAAACCTCGGTCAATTCCTGACGCAAAAGAAATCCCCTCCTCCCAAATAACCCATAAGCAACGCGGACGATGATGTACAAGAAAGCTGCTCGTTCTCAGTCTATTCAGAGAGAAACACAAGGCAGCCGCCGTCACCACGTCCATGAAAACCCTCAGCCCAAGACTAACCGTTGCTAACACCTACGTCGAGGCATAAGAATCCAGGCCCACAAGAATCCATGGAGGCGAGAAACTTTCAAGTTGAACACCGCTGGAATTGTCGCCTACCAAGCACAAAACCTAATTGGCCGAGGGCGAGTAACATCTGATATTTCGGTTCCATTGGCATCCGAAGCACAAGACTTACTATGAATACCGTGATGAAGATGTTTGTCTCGCTGACTGAATAAAACTATGAGTCGCTGACGGCTCAACTTTGTGTATACAGGAAGCTTACATCGCTAAACGCGAGTCGCGAAACAACTGAAGGTCGAGTGAGTATGGGAACCGTCAACAGATCATTGCCTCTTATCATTTCACTATCGTTCCGGCAACGCATCCTATCGCTTGTTGTAACTACAGACAGCTTGTCAGTTCTCCGGGACATAAACTACGAGGGAGATTCTCACAATTACCGACCTACACCCAAGTATCAGGGACCAAGCCACGAAAACGAACGTAGCATGTGGTGTGGCCGTTCACGAGAGAACGCGGGTTCCTGAAACTGGTTACAGTATACCCTGGAACTATGCTTTTGATCATCGAGATGATCGTCATCTGTGAGTCTTGAGCAAGTGGGCCTCCGCTGACGCTAACATGTTCCCCGAGCACAGCCTGCACGTCTTCCCGCACCCAGAGGAATTGAACGTCAATCCGGTGACGAATCATGACCGATAGAAGTAAATTAGCAGCCCGCCGCATTCCTCGAGCTCGCCGAGTGGTTTAAGACATCGCGATTACATACTTACGTGGAGTCCAAGTTGCAGTCGGATCGCGCGGTCACAATGTAAAAATCCGCTGTCAATGGCGGAAAATAGAGCTGGTATTCCATCACTCAATAGCTGATCTAGAATCATAATGCTCATCGAAATAACTCTTAACAATCGCATCGGATCGGGCTCTTTATTGCGAAGACTGCGACAATAGTAGCAGGTCAGCTACATCTTACGAACAAGTGAAACTAAGCCCTACCTACGAAATCCTGTCCAAACAATCACCGGCTTTCGTTGCCGTTGAAGACCGAAGGTGTCTGTATTCATCTCGGCGCTGATCCCATCTCCGTTCAGCGGCGCGCCCAGAACCTAGGAATAATCTGCGAAGGTAAACTAGGTTAAGACTGAGCTTCTCAAGACCCCGACAGCACTGGTGCGCACCTCCAGAAAAATGGAATGTAAATGTATTACCTACATGCAGACAGCCCGTTCGATCCGATGCTGGGTCGTGGTCCCGTTCAAGTTCTTTCATCACCTCTTTGCGCGCCGCCCAGACACCCGCACACCCGGATCGTATATTCACCGCAGATTTACGGCCTTCAATGAGGTGAGGGAACTTGGACACTGAACGAGACGCACCTGAGGGTATTAATACGGCCAATGGCGCCAATTCTTGTTTCTCTTCTCAAGAGTTCTGGTAATTAGAGGAGAGACGAGGGAACCCAGGAGTAAGAGAGCTTCTCAACAAATATTCGGGAGGGCGGAGTGGTTGCGCTTAGTGCAAAAGTAAGATGCATGTGATGGAGCCAGATCCGCAGAGATCATTCGGATGCGAGAGAGACATGCAATTGAATGAAAAAGAGAGAATCTAACCCAGAAAGTGCCAAGTCTTCAAGGATATTAAGCAAAAGCGCGGTCTTCGGGCAAAGATTCAGCGAGTGCGAAACAACCTTGCGCGAGGAAATTTCTCCAGTGCAATGGCGCAAATTTGGCGGGGACGAATTTGGCGGTGACGTGTATTGGCAGTAGAGATCATGATCATTTATCGGCGGCAGAATAACGTCGGGGATTCGGATTTGATAGCCAAAGGACGGTCGAGTTAGGCGCGGCAAGAGAGAGGAGAGACGGCATCGCATGATCCGGATCACGGCCCGATCGCGCCATTATATCTTTCTTCTAGATCTCCTCCACTCACTCTCCATTCGCGCAACCACTGTCCGGAAACTCCTTGAGCCACCGTCTGTGGCTCATTCGGACTACTGCTTCCCGGAATCGGCAGCGGCAGCAGTCCTTACCTACTCCGGAGTCGCATCGAGCGAGGGCCTCCCACTGAACTGGTGGATCAGGATGGAATTAACTCGTTGAAACACTGTACTCGGACAGGGCCACAAGCATACGCCACCGGGGGTGATATACTGAATCTGAAGCTCAGTGCCCCGATTCAGGCTTCGAATTCGCCAGGGAGAAGATTAGGTCAAATCGTTGACTTAATAGTCCAATACTAGCTGGTTCAAAAAGACGGGTGCATAGGGCATAAAGATTCAACTGAAACTACACGGGCAATACAAGTCGGATTCAAAAATAACGTACAACGACATATTGTTTAACTTTTAAGAGCCGCTCGTCGTATGCTCTGTTCCTCTGCTCTCCAACCATGCTCCAAGTCCCTGTATCCGAACCGATCGTAAGTCACCAGCAAAATTCAAGCACGTAGACATTTAAATAGAGGTGGAAAATAGTCTTGCGAGAGGGTACGCACTTTCTGATTCGCAGCACGCCGGTTTTTGATGCGGCGCGTCAACCACTCCAGTGCGGTCACGCCTGGCTCGAACCTGTTCGGATCAGAGGCGTGCGCGACGGCGTCTGCAATTAAGGGGCTCTCGTCGGTGAGCGCGCGGAGGACGACGGAGTCCGCCGGACGCGTGAAGTATACGAGGGAGTAGCGATCCAGGGAACCTTGTGCGCCGGGAGGGTTACTGGATTAATATTGTTATTGTTATTACGCCTGCGGGTGATTGAAAATTTGAGTGTAACTCACACAACACGGTGTAGATTGGATCTCAGAATGCCACCACTGAATATCACCATGGCGTCGCCGAGATTGCATATCGCATGTCCGGGGAGAGGCTGGAATTCGATTGGTAGTCGGCAAATTTGATTGGTCGGGAGAGAGAGAAACAGAGGAATCGTCACCTTTACGTATTGCCACTCCTCAGTCCCAGGTACTATAACTTGAAGGCCACCCAGCCGGTTGTGAAGGAATGACTGCAACGAGATTATGAAACGTCTGTAAATAAAATCTAACAGCATAGAAAACGGACGAGTGAACCAAAATCTGAACCTCTCTTAGTCAATATCTCATAGAGAAACTTATTTTAAGACACACCGGTGTGCGCGCTGATAGCAGTGACTTGCCGGTCCAAAATCGGTGGGCTGTAGGTGCACCGCGTCGTGCTTCCACTGAATTCTCTTCTCGGGTGCAGCTTCGAGAGCGTGCCGTTTGGCAGTCCGAGTTTGGCGTCAAATACATCGATCAGCGTATTGTTCACAGCGAGCGACTTTTCCACGAACGGAACGATCGTAGAGACCATGCGCGTGTTGACTGTCGACGGATATGACCGTCGTGCCTGCACCGGCCACGCTAGGGCATCGTCCGTCGCGATGTTGATGAACTGCGTGATGTCCTTCGTGCCTGAGGCATCGACCACATTCGCACCGGCAGCTTTGTATCTGGCATTAATTAGATATCATGGCCCTGTGCTTTCTGGGACGCAAAAACAACGCATGGGATGTGGCAAGACGCACCCAAACGACATTCCTTCATCCCCTTGCTCGTATTTCATTTTCTCCTCAAACGGTAACGCCACTGTCTGCGCGCCCACATCAAACATTCCATTCACTTCTTCGTCAACTCCGTGGTTCTTGAGGCTATGAGGTCCAGCATTGCATTAACTTCACCGTCATACAGATTGTCACTTACTACCAGAAGCCGAGCGTCGTTCCCGCCGTCCACAAGCGCTCGATCTCATGCTTGTTCCCCGCCTTGATTAGCTCGTAGTCGATCACGAGCAGCGGGTGTATAGGGACGTCTTCTGGGAAGGGAGGGTGCTCGGTGCTCATCGTGGAAGCAGTGACTCAAGGAGAGTGAGGTGTGGTGCCATTCCGTCCTCGTGATCGTCTTCAAGAAGCCTTCGGCGAAAAATCGGCGACCCCGCCATTCCAAGGGTTGACCGAATTGGTGCCACGACCGATTAAATCCGACTATCTTCGGGCCGAAAACGTAGGACCGCTTCCACAATCCAACCCTTTTGGAACGACCGATTTTTCGAATTTTCGGCCCGAAGATCGTCGGATTTAATCGGTCATGGGACCAACCTTTGGCAATGAACGTTCACGTGCCATCGGCTATCATTCGGACCGATTGTCTTTACTTGTTCCCTTGTTCACACCGTCCAAAACACTCCGGCGCACTCTCCGAGGCGTCTTTCTGGCTTGTTTTTGCCTGTGTCTGACCATCATCTTGGGCACGCCAATAAATTTTGGGCTTGGGCTCTGGATACCCCTCAATTTCTTCCCGCAACGAATCCGGAATCCCTCCAAGCTGTAAGGATATCCTTTACTGTCGATGATCCTTGCTTTGGTGCACTCAATATCTGTGCCAAGGCTCCTGCAACACATAACCACCCACACGCACCGGCACCGGGATACCGCCCAGCCTCAACGTCATTTATAGAATTCAAAACGATTCTCATGAAAACGTCGCGGTAGTCGGGACAAGTCTCATTAACCCCACACAACTCAGCAGAGAAGACCACGAGTGTTCGCACGGTAGTTATCGACGATACTGCGGCCGCGGAAAAATACAGCAATCCTCGTAAGCTGTCCAACACATGCGGGACAGTGGCACTGGAAGGCCCGGTGGGTCGACATCCGTGGTCGTTTTTCGATATAAATACCACTTAACGCGACTTGATGGCGGCGACAGAAGACTGAGACGCGCTTGGCGTTCGCACACGAAGGCGTCGGCTGTTGAGTCTGCTCGTTGTTTGACCCAGTGCTCTCAGGGGTTTGAATCAAGGTACTTCGGAAGCGTTTCTAACTTTGTTAGACAACCACTGCTGGCCTGTTATAGAATCGAAATTCTCCCAGCAAAATTGTATCCGATACCTGTCCGGGACTCGGTGACCGCCTGGCGAACTCCAGGGCATTGGTAGGGCCAGATGAATACCTTGCTGCACACGATGCGCTGATTGTACATGCGGCGCTCGTGTTGAAGAGCAGACGCGCGTCCTGGAATGACGATTCATGTTTCAATCGCATTTTCCCGCTCTAATGTTACGCCCACTTATGTCAAGGCACCCAGAGTTACCATCTGTTTTCCCACTCGTTTTCGACGGAAGCTGGGAGATGAGTCTACTTCTCACGAGGACGCCCTCAAACCTGCTACCCACGACCATCTTCCCATGGCAATCATATTTTTGAACCATCAAAACGCTGAAGCCCGCTCTCTCGTCTCGTTTCTCTCACCGACTCATTAGCGCCATCGACATTTACCGGTGCCGGCACCGGTCAACATGCCCTCCCTGTAGCGCTGGAATTTCCAAATCTCTTGTCGTCCATTGGCCAGTGAACGATTCAATGAACGGTTCATTCTTTCGGGTCGCATTGAGGACAGTATAAAGGTCCTCCAGAATGTATCTACAACTCAGCGAGAACCTCCACTTCTCTGCCCTCCCCATCCGTGTTTTTGAGATGGCCATCCTGTCGACTGTCCTCCTGGCTCTCGCCGCCGTCCGTGTCGCAAGCGGTAAGAAGTTGTTCTCCATCGCACTGAGATGCTGAACTTGATATACTAGGTGTCGTCACTCCACGGGTCACTTGCTCTACTGGCCAGGTTACCGCCAACGCAGCTTGCTGTGCTCTGTTCCCCTTGCTTGACGATCTTCAAGCGAATCTCTTCGACGACGGAGAGTGCGGCGAAGAGGCTAGTTGCTCTGAGGCGAAATAAAGGCAACAGCTTACCAAAACACCAGGTGCACGAATCTCTACGGCTCACGTTTCACGATGCTATCGGATTCTCTCCTTCTAAAGGTACTGAATTCCGCTCCGCAATGGATCTTCCTTCAACCTCATATACTTCACAGGGTTTGTTTGGTGAACACAACAGACGAACGATGCTGACCACCCTCACAGAGGAGGGGGAGCTGACGGCTCCATCATCACGTTCGATCCTATTGTACACGCATCTGATTCCCGGGTCCAAGGTGGCTTACACTTCTGACAGGAAACGGCTTTCCCTGCCAACAACGGTATTGACGACATCATCGACCTGCAGGTACAGTGCGCGCTCCTATTGAGACCTCCCAGAATATTATATTGTCGTACAGACTCCCTTCCTCACCCGGCACAATATCACTCCCGGGGATCTCATCCAGTTTGCTGGAGCCGTTGGTGTTTCAAATTGTCCCGGAGCCCCCCGCCTGCAATTCCTCCTGGGCCGTCCTGTTGCTAAGGCCGCGTCCCCCATCGGATTAGTCCCCGAACCGTCCGGTAGGTCTTCAGTGTCGAGCATTCTACATTCCATCAACTGCGGTTATTATTAGATAGTATCACAACGGTCCTGGCGCGATTCGCTGAGGTTGGCTTTTCGCCCGCAGAGGTCGGTCATGTCTGCTTGAATTTCTTCTTGGCACTCATCAGCTAGTCCTAGGTGGTGGCATTGCTTGCCTCGTATGTCCTCCCTTTGTACTATTCGCGATTGAATTTTAAGCTTGAATCACCCAAGCCACACTATCGCGGCTGCTGACCACGTTGACCCCACGGTGAGATCGGGTTTCTTACACTTCGAACATCCTCTGATTCATTTGCAGATTCCTGGGTAATTGAAACTCTGTGTGTGGGCTTAGTATACTTATCAGACAATCAGCACACCGTTCGACTCCACTCCCGGAATCTTCGATACTCAGTGCGTTTCATCCCCAAAGGATTTCCTCGCTTACGCCACCCAACCAGGCTCTTCATTGAAACGCAGCTTCGCGGTATCCTCGTCCCGGGGTTTGTTCTTCCACCATATGCACAGTGCGGATGCTGTCAAATAATCATAAATCTCCAGCGATGGCTTCAACGGCGGCACCGCCCCCGGCCAGGTCCTCTCCCCCCTCGAGGGAATGATCCGTCTCGAGACTGACTCCAACGTATGTCCCATTTCATCGTAATTCTCTTACGTTCATTAACACCATTTCGCAGCTCGCTCGCGGTCCGTATTCCTAAGGCTCACATGCTCGACATTAATTTCTCACTCAGACTCTCGCACCTCCTGCGAATGGCAGTCCTTCGCTAGTGAGCATTCCTCCTTCCCAGAGAGCATCCGGCTAATGATTTTCCCCCAGCCAACCAGGCGAAGCTGCAGTCGTCGTTCCGGGCTGCGATGGCAAAGATGGCGGTTATCGGACAGAACACGAAGACCATGATTGACTGTTCAGATGTAATTCCTGTCCCCAAGCCGCTCGTTGGCAAGCCGCATCTCCCCGCAGGCAAGACCATGAAGGACATCGAGCAAGCTGTGAGTATTATCCTCCCCCAGCGCATGCTTTTCCTCAAGTTCTTTCCACCCGCAGTGCGCAACCGCTCCCTTCCCTGCCCTGACCGCGGACCCCGGTCCTCAGACCTCCGTCCCCGCCGTGTAAGCTCATATTCACCTTCGATCTCAGGAGTTTGACTGATTTCTCTTCAGCCCTGCGTCCTAAACGACTGATTAAAACATTATTATGTATTCTCTCTGGTCTCGCGTGGTTGCCTCCTCGATTTGGACCTTCGCGTCTTCTGCTACTTGCTAAATCTGTCAATTACCTCTGTAGATTGAATAATGTTACCTCTTCTATCCTCTTCGCCGGGTTTGGGCGGTCCAGAGAATGCCCCGTTACCGATTTTTTTCCACTGCTGTAAAGATTTCGTTTGATGCTCTCCCCATCCCACCGTCGGGTGGTCTCATGATCAACACGAGGGCATACAGTGAAGCGGCCATCGGAGTAGGTCAGTGGTTGAAGAGTTGGGCATATATCAAAGACACCGAGCGAGCGCAAACCAATTTCGCGTTGCTAGTCATTACTTCCCCAACCTTTCCTGGCCCCATCCAGTTCTTTAGGTGTCACCAATACAATCAAGACAATGTTTGACGTTTGGGATACTGTTTCAGGTCAATTTAAGGCAGAGTTCCGAGCAGCTGGTTGAGACAAACAAAGTGCGCGAGAGCTAGATAGTAAGTAACTCAGTCTTCGCGCACATAAGTGGAACAAAGTCTAATAATATTCACCTAGATAGTAAGTAACTAGGTACGAGTCAATAGGGTGTTTCACGATTGGCTTTTTGCCCCAACTTGCGCCCCAACTTTGACCTCAACTTGACCTCAACTTGACCTCAACTTGACCTCAACTCGCCTCGATTCGGGGCGCAAGTTGGGGCCTCAATTGTGAAACACCTATGCTGTTATTCTGCTCCAACTCCGAAGTTGAGGCACCTCCGCGCATCAAAATTAGACAGCTTGCGCACCAGCCATTGGAGCCAATCAGTGGCTTGTTTGGCGTGCGCAACTAATGGCTCCACCCGCCCCAAAATGCCAGGCCAATGGCCCCACTGGCCATTGACGTCATATTTTGGCGGGTGGAGCCATTCGTGTGCGCACGCTCCGAGATAATCCTGACGTGAGGCACGAACGGCTTAGGATTATCAGAGGATAAGTAAAGAAGAGGCGGATCGGGAAAGTGGGACGTGACCGTGACGATCACTACTTTCTCGCTCTGTCGCGTACCACGACTAAGGCTCCAACCATTTAGTTTCCGTTTACGTTCGAGCGTAAACTAAACGGAAACGGTACGAAAACAGTTTAAAACAGTTTAAAACAGTTTATAAACAGTATTTTTAGAGGGAAAAAAATGCCGGATGCATGACCAGCAAATTTACGTTTTTTTATGTACTTCGGCGGTTTGTGGAAGTTTATCCAAGGCTATTGAACCCGGGAGGATTGTTGAGTGGTGCACGTACCTCGCCTAATTGTATTATTGTATTATTGGATGGCATGTGATATGAGCCATCAGTTGGCATTTGTTGCAGGCCGCGTCTGGTTTGACCTGTTTACCTGACTCCCAGAGAGACCCAATGTTGGCTCGAAAAATTATTCCTAGCCTCAGCTAACATTAGTGGCATCTTATGTCAATTTCCTCTGGTTTAAGAGCTCCTCAGGAGTCCTCACGGTAGTCACTTTACTGTCTCGAAGCAACACAGTGGCAACTTCAATATAACAAAGGACGAAATTTGATTAAAGCACCCCACAGCCGAAAGTTAATAGGTCGGCCCCAGTGGTGCTTGGGCAAGTTTTGACGGGCCGCTCGATTTTAGGGATAAGTTTGGCCCTGTGTACGCGCCAGATCGCGCGTTGAGATCACCTCACGTGCGCCCTGCCGACCCGGATCAGCGGCTCATTCACGACTGCAGCCAAGTAGATGCAAGCATGATCATCACCGGCACCGGCCGAAATCAGTCCGGCATCCCGGCCTCTCCCTATAAGGCAAGCGAAAACTTGCGCGCAAACGGAAACTACGGAAAGTTGCGCGCCAATCAAACAGTTGCGCGCGAATAATAAATGAACAAAGTGAACGTCATAAGGATTGAGCCAGCAATTGCTCTCGCAATTGTTTCACGGCCATCAGAAGCCGACAGAGGGTTTTCACTGTAGCGCAGGCGGGCGCAGGTGAAGCGAGCGGCCGACGGTGGTGGACAAGTGACAGCAGAATGAACGCGGAATCTTTTGATCCGGGCACCCGAGAATCACAAGATAGCCGCGTTACGCGCCTAAGTTGAAGCTTCATTGCCCAATCCCTACCTCTCAAAAAAATAATCGTTTACCGTTTACTTTTCCGTTTATTTACCGTTTACTGGGGTCCGTAAACTAAACGGAAAAATAAACGGTTTTACCGTTTAAAAACGGTTAAAAACAGAAAGGGTTGGAGCCTTAAGGTCCACGACGCGATTCGCGATTTCTTTCGCGACTTCTTTCTGTCCTCCGCTGTACCCTTATACATACCTCTGCTACATCGACGAGGAGTACTAGCATGTCACCCTCCAAGCATGACTCGGCTTACGACCCAGCAAACGACTTTGACACCAATCACCCGACTTTTTACATCTCTCAGTTCTCGCCAACGACAGAAGAGCTCCGCGCAGAAGCAGGACGGACGAGCTCTAGAATTCGCACTTCTTTCTGGACCGCTCAGCACGCGCTCTTCTCCAGCAGAGCACCAGATCAGCCCGCGGTGCTACCACCCAATCACACTTCGACGCGCGACGAAGGCCGCTGTTTGCGCGGCAACGATGCCGGAGATGGGAGATGGAGACACCTAACGAGGGGAGATCACATGCGGCCGACAGTGAGCCCTGACACGTTCTCTCCTTCGTTCTCCGCCTCCAATCACATTCCCGTTTCCTTTCCTTCCTCCTCTTTTCTCCTTTCCTGTGATGCGGCAGGGCCTACTGGCCGCCGTGAGAACCCAGCACACAGAGCTATGCTCTCACTACTGCGGCTCCGGATGAACCCGTCGAACACGCAGATTGTGTCGCAGTCTTTCCGCGCCATGCGGACGTCTTTTGCCCTGTTGTGCGCTCGAGTTGCCCTCGGTGCGCGCGCACCCTTACACGTGTCTTACCGCTACTTCTTGGTCCGGTCTGTTGCCCAGCAGCGCAGTGCCTCTCCGGAGCTGTGGACGTCTGTGCGATCTCTTTCACTCGATGTCACTGCGCGCTGCAGATACGTTGGTCCCGCGGCCTTCGATATTCATTCCCGTTACATCCACCTCTCTTTGCCGCAACGGCACCTTTCTTTGACCTTTCCTTCCGATTTTAAGGCATATATGCGTTTCTTTTCTGCGCATCCACGCACTGCTTCCGTCTTTCTCCGCGGTCTCACTCGTCCACACCCGCCTGCTACGGCTTTCAAGGCTACGCAGAGGCTGCCCTCCGCCCATGCGCGCCGATCTGTGCGTAAAAAAATCGTGGAATCTCCCTACTGGTATCTCTTTTGACGCCGGACCCGCGTGCGGCTCCGCCTTTTCTCTCCCTCTCCCTCGTGGGCCGCCTCTCTGTGCATCCGTGCACTGTCCTTTCTTCGTGTTTCTCTGCGGTTGTGCCACAACATATCGGTCTTTCTTCCTTACTGACCGGTGTGCTCTCCCCGCGAGTTGCCGCCGCGCTTTCCTACCCTGCGGGAGCTACGATTGGCATGCCTTGCCGGTTTTAGCCCCTCTTACACTTACCTTACCAACTAGCGCGCCCTCGGCGCGACTCGCCGCCGCGCCTCTTACCTGACGGGCGGCCCACTTTCGTGGTGGTCGGAGCCGACCTTCCGAGGTCCTTGCCCCCTACCTTAATAGCCGGTGCGCTCTCCCCGTGAGTTGCCGCCGTGTCTCCCTACCTTACGGGCGCTAAAATCGGCAAGCCTTGCTGGTTTTGGCGCCCAAGTGTCCACCTTTGCGGTGCTCGGCCACGACCTTCCGAGGTTCTCACCACACCTTACCCCGACCATCTCTCGACACCTACCTGACCCTTATCTGAACTTACCCTTACCCAGTTCGCAACGCTTACCGTACCTCTTGTTGGAGGAGTTCGGATCTTAGCGCCTCGCGCCTTACTTTGACTCGCCTGCCCTGCCACCCTTCCCTTCCCCTTACCGCGGCTCTTCCCTTACCTTACCTTTCCCATCCCTTACCCTACCCGCCGCCGTGACTGCGCCCCCTCATCGCGAGTCGTCGCCGTCACCTTAGACGTCGCCGCGTCTTTACACGCGTCTTACGCGCGCTAAAACCGGCAACGGTTTCTGGTTTTAGCACACAAGCACTCTTCCCCTACCTTCCACTTCATGCGACGCTTACCTTACCCTACCTTACCCTACTTTCCCCCCTTTGCCTTTCTCGAGGGCGTGCAGGCGAAGGCCGTAGACGTCGCAAATCCCCTCGCACTTGGTCCAACCGGTCCGCACGCAAGCGCTAGCTCCTCTCAAGGCATCAATTACCTTCTTGCATTGCGAACGCGCTCCCGGACATTCAGCCCCAACCATGCTTTTCCTTTGCACACGGCAACCGTGCCCCGTATGGTCTTCAAGTCTCATACCAGACCTTTCGCCCGACGAGACACGGCTCACCCCCCTCACCCTTACCTGACGCGTCCCTTTCACGGGACTTGTATTTGTCGAGGCTGTTGCCCTTACGCGTCCGCTCGACGATGACCTTGACGCTCGCGCGCGCCTGACAAAGCACTTACCCTTACCCTTACCCATGCACGTGCGCCTGACGAGGCCCCTTATTCTTACCCTTACGCGTGCACCTGAAGAGGCACTTACCCCCAAGCGTTCGCTCGTTGACTTATGCACGCGCCTGACGAGGCCCTTACTCTTACCCTTACCCTCGCGCCTGACGGGGCACTTACCCACTTACGCTTATGTACGCCTACGCTTAGTGATGGACGGGCTTTGGCTTGGCCTGGAAGCCGTGGCTTTGGCCCGGCTTGGAGTGGCTTTGGCCCCGTGAATTACCAGGCCGGGCCACCACATTTAGCTTTGGCTTGGCCCAGCTTGGCTTTGGCCTGAGCCACGGCTTTTCATCAAGTTTTAAATCATACAAAATGGAAGACTTACAGTGTCACAAATAATTGCTGGTACCCGGAATCCGTCTTTCCCAAGGTATGTAAGTACCCTGGGATGGAAAAAAATCAAGAGAGCTCGTAAATTTGATATTTGATATTTCTTAGCTCTTCTTCAGGTCTTCTTCGGGCAGTTGTTGTGGGAAAACATTACATATGCCGGCCGGAATGATGAGAAATGGTTGAAATATTTTATGTGCATTGTATGTGAGTGGGTATTTCGTTAGTTTTCTGTGTCTCTTCGGTGTAGGGCGAGAGGTTCAAAAGCCACGGCTTTTTGGCCCGGCTTTGGCCTGAGCGAATACAAGGCCGGGCCAAAAGCCATCTCAGGCCAACATTTTGGCTTGACTTTGGCCTTGGTACCAAAGCCAAAAAGCCGCGGCTTTTTGGCCTCAGGCCAAAGCCAGTCCATCACTACCTACGCTCGACAACTTACGCGCATGCCAATATTAACTGCTACACGCACCTTTCCCTTACAAGACGCGTCCGCGCACTTCTCCCCTTTTCCCTTTATGCAGGATCTCCTAATACCTTTACACGCTTCGCGGAAGGTTGGTCTCGATGTCCATCGCCTTCAGTCCAACTTGAATCCCTTTGGGTCCTTCCCACGCCCGTCCCCTGCGCCACTTACCCGCACCCATACAGTTTCAGTCTGGACCGCCCTCGTGTACTGGGACAAGATCCTGAAGCGCACCAGCATCCGCGCGGCCCCTCCCCACTTCATCTTCCCAAGGCCTTCACCTTCTCATTGCTCAACGGCGGCTGGGACCCGGGTACCGTATTCAGCCAGCGGTGCTCGCCACATCGGCTGGCTCGCATTGTCCACGAGCTCGAGCTCCTTCACGACGCGTGCTTAGTCGTCCGCTCAAATAATCAGACGATCTTCGGCACTCCTGGACACGGAGCAGAATCCTCAAGACGGGCCTTTCGTTGCGGTGCTCGCATACGCACTCGCGGCACACAACGCCGATCTTATTATCCTGACCTGTTTCCTCTCCCCATGACTCGTGGTGCTCGGTGTCACGCACCCGATCTGGCTTTGATTTTCATCCTAAACTTACGGCTTACTTCCACGTCGTACAAGTCCAGACTCCGCACTGCGTACTGCGGCATCTCTTACTTTCCGGGTCTGGTACTTACGGCGAGACCTCTCGCGCCTCGACTCCGAACTATCATTATGTGCTCGCGGCGGCTCGTAGCGTGCACACGCACCTCGTCGCTTCGGACGGTCACCCTACAACTGGGCCGCTTCACCCAGCTCGCTGAAGCGCCCGACCACTCTTGGTCTCACTTTTTTCTCCCCCCCCGGAATGTTTATCCTTCCGCTTACCCGAAAGCTCGACTACGCCCAACACGTTCCAAATCAAAGGCGCCGCTATTCTGGCATCGCGTCGGTGATACGGATCACCGTGGCGATGATATCGCTTACATCTGCCGCACGATTTTCGCACACCCCGCAGGCGCGCAGGCAATGGTCATCATCGGAAGACTCGACGCCTTGCAGCTCCACATTTTCACGCTTCAGATCTACGCGCCTTTGCACCCCCGCTCTCCCGCTCGTCTACGTGTTCCCCCCCCCCTCAACGGGCCTCATACCTCAATACCGCTCCACAAGCGCCCCGCTGGAGACGGGCAGAATGGCTTGAATGAGTCCGAGCAACCAGAGATCCTGCGATATCGCGACGCAAAGGATCGAATGCGGAAGGTGCAGGACAAGGTGTGGATGCTGACTAAGCTACACAACACGTGCATACAACTAGGCTGGTGCACGACCGGATCTCACCACTACACCGCGTCCTGCGAGGCTGACATAAATTCGTAAACAACAAACCCCGGCTGCACGCCCTCGCCAAATCACCGTTCCCACGCGCGGAAATACGTGTTTGGAACGCGACCCTTGTTCCCGCCGTAAATCTCCCGTCTTCCGAGGTCCTAAGCATCTGTAAAACGTCTCTCCGCCGTCTTTTTTGGCCTCTGCAGCCAAACTCGATGTCATCCTTTTTCTGTGATCTGCTCCCCTTCCTCTTTCTTGAACCGTGTCGGCACCGTTACAGCTTGGATTCCGTCCTGCTCCCAGCTGTGCTGGACCTCAGCCTTGGCTGCCTGATCCATCCCCATCCGCGACAGTGTCTTGCCCGGTCGTCCGAGTCGCAAAAATCAGCTTTTGCGGTCCCGACACAGGTGATTCCAAACTCCAGGTCCCGCACGGCACACAAAGCATGAACCCCTTCCTGGCTCAACCCCACTGCGCCACGAAGCCCAACTTTCTAGGACGAAGGCCACGCGCAAGCGCTATGTTTCTTTCACGTTGACTGACCGGGACCATGATCCCTCATAGCGCTGTCGACGGCCCCGCTTTCCCACCCCTCTTCGTCTTCTGTTCAGTTGCGTCTCCGCTAGATTTTCTGGCCGCTGCTCCCGTCTCGGCGACTCGATTGAGCCTCTGCTCACAGGTGTCCCCCGTGAGACGAGACTATGAGCAGGACAAGCCTTCCAGACTTTCCACGTCTCCGACTACATCGCTATTCACAGCGCCGACGACCAGATCTAGCCCAACCCTGATCTCGCCATTGCTCCTACGCCTTACTCTTACATCGTCTTTGTACGATCCTCCTTCTTACCGCAATCTTACGCCTTTTCCCCGACCTTCCGATTTTTCCCATCCCGACGCTCGACCTCCATGTGGGGAAGCCGACGGCGCGCCTTTGGCACGTCGCCAACTGTAGTGAGCTCTTGCTCTGGGTTGGTAGAGTTGGCTCCGCGCCTTCAGCGCGCCCAGCCGTCTCCCCCGGGAGGACTCTTCGTGCGCTCAGAGCCGCCCTCTCGCGCTCGCCTCATTTTTACCTCGCGGCGGCGCGGAGCGCGACCTCAGTCGCCTCCCAGCAGCCCGCCGCAGGTGGAGCGAGCGGAGAGCCTTCGGCTCTTCCCCCCCACACGCTATATCTCGATCAACATGATTGATGAGGTATCGCGTGTTGTCTCTCTCCTGACTCACACGGCTCGATAGAGCCTCCTTCACTTATCAAATAAGCCATGTTATGGCTCCAATGGCTTTTGCGCAAGGTGTCTATTTATATTCCTGGATTCGGAGGTATCCAGGTCTAATTTCAGTAACTGTCCGTCTGACCACCGATCGCTCCCATTATTCCCACGATTTGTTTGGCTTTACTCACACGCTCTTGCCTCCGCTTTCTTCACTGCAACTTGGTGCTTTAGCTCTTGGAGGTAGTTCAACAGCCCGAAATCATTCATTTGACCAAGAAGTACACAAACTAGATTTTTGGGCTCGACCTTCATACAGTACTTTATTAAGGTTACGGAAATCTGTCGAGCATTACAGAGCTTTAACGCCTAAAATGCCACAAAACCACATGTCAGAGGCGAAAAGCTAGTTTTCAGACGGACGCCACAGCGAAACTCACTAATTACAAGAAACAGTCACAGTCAGGCCGGAGGCGACAAACCACCGTCACGAAAGGGTACAGTCCGGACGGAGTCGGGAGCCATTAGATTTAGGCCAAAATCCGTACATAATCAATCACACGGCCCAGAGGATTCAGGTCTGCCTGGAGGGCATTAGTATCATTTTTGGCCAGTAATCACCAGCGCCGCCGTCCGACTGGTAGTGTTGTCAAAGTTCGGTTCGGGAAATTGGTTCGAACCCGAACCGGACTGAACTGAACGCGCGAAGTTCAGTTCAGCGTTCGGGCGAGACTGATTTTTTCTTGAACGCACTCGAACGCTTTCGAACGCTGAACCCGACGTCGTTGTTTTTGGTCCGAATAGACACGATTCGTGGTCCAAATGGGTCAACTGGCGTCTCGGATGGCGCCTAATAAGGCTCCAACCGTTTTCGTGTGTAAACGTTTGTACACGGTTATAACTGTTTTCGTTTCCGTTTAGTGTAGCCGTGACGGTACACGGTAAGAAAACCGTTTATAAACGGTTTAAACGATTGATGTATACCGCGAATTTATGGAGGACTTTCTCAACAAGTAAGTTGTGTTTGATTGGTGTTCACTTCCAACCTGATAATAATACAGTGCTCCATCCATCACTCGGTGTCGCTTGGTTCCGCAAGCAGAACGATCCAGAACGTGCTCAAAATGCTCGGGTTTTATTCGAGCACGCGTACGAGTCCTATAAGCGAATCCACGATGCCGAGAAGTCCCAGTCGCAACCACAGCAAATGGGCACACGGCCACGGCTCGGGAGGAAGAAATCATTCCTCGACGATGTGTGCATGACGAGCGTCGATGACGTGGATGAACCTGACGCGGTGGTGAGCGAGCTTGAGCGTTTCCCACGCGCTTTCAAGGGCTATTTCGGAGATCCGAATAAGCCATTGACATGGTGGAAGGTGCGTGCCCTGCTCGTGTTTTCTCTTCCAGAATCTGATACATCCACTGTTTAGGAACACGAAGGCGAATATCCGGTCATTTCCAAGATGGCGCGTGATTTCCTGGCCATCCCAGGAACCAGCGTCTCCGTCGAACGCTTATTCTCAAGATCACGTCATCCGACTCAGTTGTGCCACGAGGCTCGCGGATCCCTGAAAACGCAAGCTATAAAGGAGGCGATGTTGACCTAGATGTGGATCAAGGCCGGATTCCTCAAACGCGCGTCGTTGGCCTGCGGTAGAGGCTATTTTTTGGCCTATTTACCAGTTGACTTGAATAATAAAATTTGATTGTGTACCGCCCAAAAAATACCGTGTATAATCGGTTATAAACGGTTTCAACCGTTTACATACCGTTTTCGTTTAGTGTAACCAGATGCGTACACGAAAACTATATGATTGGAGCCTTAGCGCCTAACTCGTGTGATCAACGGCGCTTAAGTTCATTCCTCCCATACGCCGTCAATTCCGCTCCGAAAAGGAACACGCCGCAGCTCGGCGTTGCCGCGGGCTGAAGAGCTACCTCTCTGCACAACTAGAAATGACTCCAAACACATTGCATATTGCATTTAGTGGGACGTACGTTCTTTTGATGTTTCTCGTCATCAATTTTGTTCATTTACTACAATTTTTCGGTCGTTGCGTAGTAATTTGATCAGTTGGGCGCAAAAACAGTTCGGTTCTGCGTTCGAACGCGGTCGAATGCCGAACCAAACGCGCTGAACCTGAACCTGGGGTTCAGGCTCAGGGTTCGGGCATCCGCCCGAACCAAACGGAAGTTCAAGTTCGGGGTTCGCAAACAAGAGGCCCAAACCTGAACCGAACCGAACTTTGACAATAGGGTCGTTCACAGTAGCCCTTTTTCACTCCCTTTTTCCCTCCCTTTTTCTGTTCCTTTTTTTCAGACCAAAGCTTCCAGTGCAAACAGTCCATGAAAATAATATTAGTGTTGGATCAGACCTTGAACTGGGTGCCCAAAGTGTTCTCGGATGATAGGCTGGCATGGATATTCATCTTGTCGGACGCTGACCCCCCGCCGCCTCCAGCATCGAGGATCACTCCCGGCGCGCGAAGCTCTCATCGGCCACAGCAGAGCCACCATTTCACGGACAAGTACAAGCGTGATCCAGTGGTCCCCGCCCACTCCTTTATCGAGGTGCGTGCTGTGTCGTGTTTTCTTCTTTCATTCTCTTCCATTTATTTATGCGCCAGGATGTTCATGGTGTATCATGAACCGGAACTTACATCCGCTACGCTGCCTGCGCCCTTACCCGCGCCTCTCGAACGAGCAATGTACATCAACAAGTTCCCGTTGACTTTTAACGCCGCCATTGGGTTTCACTCAAGATCATCGCCATACGCCTGATCAGTATGCCGACTTCCCGGTCTGCGTACGTCTGTCTTTTCCATTTAAATCAGATCTCTCCCGGCCTCCGGCTCCACAATCCGTATTCATCCCACTGCCGTCCGCTGATACACACCCATACTCCTCCCTTTGTAATTTCTTCAACTCGATGCTCACGTACCCACAAGTCCTCGCCGCCCGCACCCGCAGCTTCAATAACCTCTTCAATGACAAGCTGCCAAGAACCTGCGCTATCGCGCGTGCGGTGGGACGAAGCTGCTTGAGATAATGTGGGAGAAGCAGTCCCGACGTCCGTTTCGTCTTCGCCTTGGGCGTCGAAACTCGCGGGCCTGGGCAGGAGGGAGGCAGACGTGCGATATCTCAGACTAGGAGCTAACTACTTCCAAACGCTGAACTTTATTTCTCAATTCTCGCGCATGTATTCATACCGGGGCGATGCAGAGCGTACGTAGCGAAGAACAAGAAAACACTCTAAGTGATATGTACCAAAACACAGCAGGATATCAAAGTAAAGCAGACGTGTCTGAGCAAAAAACGAGCAAAAAAAAGACGAATAGAGAGGAAGGGACTAGCAGAACATACGCCTCCTCGCCGGCTTATCCTCTTCCCCAACAGCAGCCGCACCCTCAGCCACAAGCCCCGCAGACCGCATCGTCTCACTCCCAGGCTGAGGGACTAGGGTTAGGTTAGCAATCCCATCTGCGCCCTCGCCGCCCGATCGAGCTCTTCCCTCACCCGCGCGAGCCGCGCCACCGCCACGTCTACCCCCTCCATCATCTCCGGCATGTCCCTGGCCTCGCTCGCCCGCTTCTTCCGGACCCGTACCGTGTCGTCCGCCACGTCCGCCACGCGCGCACCCACCTCCGCGACGGGCCCACCCACGCGCGCGAGGGGTTCCGTCTGCGCGCGGACGATGCCGCGGATGTCGGCGAGGATGTCTGCAGGTGCAGGTGGGGGTGGGGGTAATGCAAGCGCTGCTCCCGCGCCCGCGGAGGATGCGGAGGTGGGCCTGGGAGACGATACGGAAGTGCGCGCGGGCGACCATGCGGAAGTGAGCGCGGGGAACAAAATGGAAGTGTGTGATGCCTGCGACGGGGAGGCGAGAGAGGAAGGAGAATGGGAAAAGGCAGACAACGACGGGCGCGGCCAGCGCATTCAGCCGCGCCGGCATCTCGCCCAGCCGCACGCGTTCCTCCGCGACGGCGGCGGACGCGGAGGAGATGAGACATTGAGGTGGGCGCCTCGGCAGCGTCGGGGGCGGCGAGAGGTGCTGGTGCTGGTGGTGGGTGTACTTGCGGCGGTACTGCCGGTGCGGGTACTTGTACCTCTGCTGGGTGTGTACTCCCGCGACGGAGGAGCTCAAGCTGCGCGAAACGACGTTGCCAGATAGCGACCCCGGCGAAGCACGCGCCTGCACCAGCATCTGCCCCACCCGTGCGCGCCCCTGCTCGAATGCCTCCGCGCGCACACGCGCTCCATTGTTGGTATCGTTGGGCACGGGGCCGGTATCGGTATCCATATCCGTATCGCGGACAACGATTGAAGAAGACGGAGTGGTGCTGGTGCGAGGGACGAGGGGGTGGGGCCCGTGAGTGAAGAGTCGGTGGTGGGCGCGAGTGAAGGGGCGGGGGCGTCGGCGAGCAAGGAGGCGGTGGTCATGGCTGCGAGTGAGGTGGCGGCGCGTGAAGCCGAAGACGACATCCGCAGCAGTTCGATGTGCTGCCGCACATCAGCAGCAGCCGCATCGAACACCGCGACGCCCACGCCCAGCGCGTCGAAAGGGGACCCCAGACCGAGTATGCGGGTCATGCTCGCGCTCGCTGTGGTGATCGTCCGCGGGGTAGGCGACGGGGGCGAGGGTAGAGTTACTTGCGGCGTAGGGGACGGGGCGGAGGGTACAGTCGTTTGCGGCGGAGACGGAGACGCACGCATAGCAGCCGACCGTATACGCTGTTCCCACATGAGCACGTATGAAGGGTCGAGACGTCATGGCCGTCGGCTTGGTTCTTGCTCGTCAGGCTGGCGCAGGACTAACCCCGGAATGTCCGCGTACACATCGTCCTATTGTTGAGTGAAATGCTGCTCCTCGGGAATGAACGCCGGCCCCGCGCCCTCCCCTTAGACCGGCGTCTGCACCATCTCCCCATCCCCGTCCCCTCCATCGACGCGCGTAGATCAGCTGCGTTCCGTCGCATCGCACACCACCCGCACCCGCGCCCCCTCCTGGTCTACGTCCCAGTCATCGCGGGTCCCGAGCCCCACGGCCTTGCGCATTGGACGCGTACTCTCCCTCTCCCCGTTTGTGATTCCTCGATCCACCCGCCCCTTTCCTTCTCCCAATATGACGCCCGCGCCAGTCTGCTCTTGCTCCCAAACGGCGCGCTGCTCCTCCCCTCCCCGACACGCGAGCGCGGGTCCCGTGGCAAACGGCGGAAAAGGCTTCAGCTGCGGCGCACACGAGGTGGACGAGGCGGGCGCTGGACGAGGGCGAGGGAGTGGGGGCGGGGAGGAGGATACTGGCTGGACGCAGGTGGTATGCGAGGGGGGGAGTAGCCGGCGCCGCACGTAAAGTCGACGATGGGGAGCGCGCTGTGCACCTCCTCCCTTCCCCCCAAATGCAAATACCGGCCCAATCGCATGGGGAGATGATGGGACGGTTGCGGGCATGTATGGCGCGGCCTGGGCAGAGGAGGCGGAAGAGGGGAGTGGGACGGGCGAGGGCGGGGGCGGGGGCGGGGGCGGGGGGACGAGGACGAGGCGCGCAGGTAGAGGTCGTGAGTGCGCGGCGCCGCGCCCACAGTCGATTATGGAGCCCGGACGGGGCGTGCGCAAGACGTCGGGTGGGTATGGGATTATATTAGCGCGCGAGCGCATCTCTGCGTACGTGCGCGCCGCCAGCGCCGATCTCCTCTCAAACGACTACGCCCGCACCCACACCCGCGCCGGCGCGGAAGACGCCGCCCGCACTACCACCCTCGCAACGGGCGAATGTGGATGTATCCCTGCCCACGTACTCTAGATACGAGTGGCTCCGTGCACATGGTGAAGAGCCCGTTGACGAGGCCGCCTCTCTTCTGCTCATCCCCACCCCCCTCTTGCGCAGAAGGATGGGGCCGAGAGTCAGCGGGGAAGGGGTGCGATGCGGCGGCGCCACTGGAGGTTGGCAGACGCGGGCACGCAAGGCGCGAATGAGCTCGGCGGTGGAAGGGAGAGGGGGCGCGCGGACCGCGGGGGTATGCGATCCAGCGGTGCAGAAGCAAGCTTAATCCCCGAGGCAGGAGGAAGTGATGCGCAAGGGGCGCGGGCGATTATCATGCACAAGTGGCGGAGACGGCAGGGAGTGGACACGACGGGAGCAGCAACGCCGGCGGGAAGAGACGCGGTGCCGTGAGCGATGGCGCAGGTATTGCGCTGGCCGACGAAGTGTAAATGGACGCGGATGCTGGGGGAGCTGCGGCAACGGCAGGGCAGCACCGGGCGGAGAGGGAGCGCTACTGGGCGCGGGGGACGACGTGGACGCGGGGGATGACTGGCTGGCACAGAGAAAGAGGCGCAAATGCAACGGAGACAGACGACGCGGTGGTAGAGGTGTCTCGAGCTACATTGAGATCTTTTTCAGTTGACGAGAATGACGGGAGAGAGAAAAGAAGGCGTACTCGGATCCGCAACTCATACATGTACCCACGCACCCAAGCCAACGTGTTCTGAGATTCCTGAGCAGCGCGATTCAAGATCCTGCATTGGCGTTGGCTTAGATGGATATGGCAGAATGTCAGGATAGCGCTGACCACTATTCGAGAGCAAGACGTTGGCTCAAGGAGCTGCCGGACATACGGTGGTTGCACGAATGAAGAGTGAGTGGAGGAGAAGAAAAAGATGATCGCGCGATCGGGCCGTGATCCGCATCTGAGATCGAGCGTCGTTGTATTTTCGCTCACAGGTCGATATAGACGAGATGAATTCTCGAAAAACTCAAAAAAGCGTAAATCTAAGGCGAAGCAGGATCAAGTTTCGAAAATGCCTAAATTGCAGGAGGAGGAGGGGGAGGGGGAGGATACAGTGCGGGAGGGCAACAACTCGGACGATATAGTGCGAGAGTAGCACTAAAGGTCATCTCATTTGACAGGGTTTATTACTCGGTCGCGCTTGGGAGGTCTTCGGAGCCATGAATATGGATTTGGACGTTCCGGTGACTCCTGCAGCGTTCTCGATGTAGTGATGTTCTGGCTTTGGTCAAGGCCAAGCCAAGGGACCTGGGATAATCTTTGGCTTGGCCTGAGATTTTGCCCGGCCAAAGCCAAAAGGTACCCAAATCCCCCGCCGAAAGCCATAGCTTTTGGCTTTGAGGCCAAAGCCAGCGAAATTCAGGCCAAGCCAAGGCCAGAACATCACTATCTAAGACTCAATGCGTCCCTGCTTTGCTTTTTCCGTCTTTCTCCCTCTGTATCGATCCGCTGCTCGAATGGCGATTTGTCTTGTTTTTCCGGTTAGCCCTCGTTTTTACGGCAACATGTCAACTCCAGTAATATCATTGCCTGCGGCTTACGGGGCTTTTCATTGCTAGCTGCGCCAACGCTACTAAACAGTCATGACGCCGTTCCCTTGTCTCGTCTTTCCCGAGCCATTCCTCCGAGGCAGCCATGCCTTTCTGCTCCGATCTTTCTTCCTCACCATGCCCCTCTTTTCTGCCCTTGCTTTTGCTCAACTTGATGATTCAGAGTATGTACATGTCACTGCTCAAGGCTTCGTAGATCAATGTAGATTGCTCTCTTCCAGTACCGCGTAGCCATTGCTATGATACTGGAGAAGCGCGGGATCGCTCCCACCGACGCCGTCGAGGATTGCCTTCAGTGGTTTTTGGAGGGCTTCAACTTCGGGGTACAGCTTGCATCACAACGGGACTGCTAGTTTCCCTCGCCTGTGGGCTAAGTACTCCAAGTCCCCTCGACAATCAACATCCTTGCCACGACCCAACTTAAAAATCTAGGTGTCAACGTGGATCCTTCAACACTCTCTCCTTGGGACCCACTCGCATCACATCGTGCTCGCTCTTATTCATACTCCTCATCCCCCTGTGCCTGTCACTCGGCGGATCCACAGACCGTCAAAATCAACTTTCCTTCCCAAAATCAAACCACTTTAGTGTCGCCGACTCTGTGCTTAGTTTTCTTCGAATATCTCTCCTTCCGAGGCTTCGTAGATTAGGATGGATCGCTCTCGTCCTATAAATCGGATCTTGCAATCCAAAAAAGATGCGGGTTCCAGTCCCTCGAAGCTCTGGTTCATGTGAAATTCTTGCCCCGCTTCTCTGACATTATCATCATTCGTCGCAGTCGCGCCACCAAGGAAACGTCTGGAGCAGCGCCAGAGATGAATTCCGGAGGGTTCATGGTCATGGAGGATAAGCGCGGCGTGGCTGATTATTAAGGGGGCTGGTAGCCTCAGCGTTCACTTACTTAGGATCTCTGAGGCATGTATATATTCGTGAGGCGGCTACTACGCATCTCACTACGTTCCGCAGCATCCTAAACTCAGGTCAGGCTAGGTCTGTCTAGCAATGTTGGCTTACCCAACAGATCATTTTTAGTCGACTAGACGGATGAAATCGGATTCTGTGTTTAGGTGATGGCGGTCCAAGTTTGGCAACGATGGATCGGCTAGACAGACTCTGTCTGTCTCTGTTTACACGAGTTTAGCTGAGTAGGACCCAGTTTCGACACCTAGCCAGACCTCCACTGACCTCCGCAGACCTCTTCGACACGTTTCTGGTGCAGATTAACCCTCAGTGGGCATTCCGCTGAGTCTGAAGTCACCGGTCGCTGTCGGAATCAAACTATTTTTGAAATATCAGCTTTAAGCTTTCATCGCCAAATCTTGTGCATGCAGGGCCATGTCTCTGTGAGAGATTTGCCACTCGACTCTTGAGTCGTCGCCCCCACTTGAACAATCGAATAGCCTCCATCACGATTGAAGCCAATTATCCCCTTTGCAAAAGACAGATGGGAAATATCACCTCGAGAAACAGTTCAAGATTGACAGATTGAACTCACATACCCGTATAGCGATTTGAGAATATCAGTGGCACCGCAGTATGGTGCCCATTATCCCCTTGACAAACGATGGATGGGAGATATCACATCGAGAACCAGTTCCAGACTGACAGATTGAATCTAGATCAAGACGTAGCGATTTCGGAATATCAGTGATTCCGGATTATGCCAGTGGTGGAGGTTGGCATGTTTATACGAGTACTAGTGCAACTTGAGTGAAATTTGCATTCTAAACCAATATTAATTATCCCGTAGACGGACACGAGAACATATCAGAGTCATAGATAGACGATCGAACCTTGTTGATGTCACATGATGTGTGATTGCTCATGAAATGACAGCTAGAGGCAGCCACGAGTGTGAATGGAATGCCTGGCTGAGCCCTTTCCCTCAAATCGTGGATACTTACCTCTGTGTAGGTGATGAGGTACGACTAGACTGACCTAGACTGACCTAGTAGACTGAACTAGACCGAACTAGACGGAGCTAACTACAACTAGACTGAGCTAGAAAGAGCTAAACAGACCCTCACTACACAGCTAAACACAGAACTCTGTTGAGCTATGTATAGACGGGCCTTACTCATGCTGAGTTTAGGAGGCTGTGGAACGTAGTGTCTCTTGAGCTTCAGCACATATATCCAAGGCCGGCCTGCAGATATCGAATGGTCTAGATTGAGAGCCTGGGATTCGGTTTTTGGACGAGTGAGCCTCAGGTATGTAGGAGTTCGCGCGCTGGGAATTTCGGAATCGGGACGCAACTCAACTTGGCGAAAACCGAAAATCGAAGCACAAGCCGGAGTTGGTGAGGCGGCTGAATCTGGCGTAATTTGGATATTGGATATGAATTTAAAGATATTGACTGCGTCGCAGGGGGGAGGCGAGGTGCGAGGTGCGAAGAGGAGGGAAGGGGATAATAAGTGGTGTATGCAGAGCTGGGTCAAGTACATGGGAACAGTTAGCGAGGGGTGAGACTTGGGCCGATGACTTGTCTAGTCCTAAAGCCATTGTACAGGGAGGATTTGGAGCGGGGCTGAGGGCGCGGGGAGGCGTTAAGATGATCAGAGTTCGCGCAGAGTTGGCCAGATTTTGAGGAGCGCGCTCGCCGGGTATGGTCCGCATGGATTGTGGGTGCTCAGTCATGGATGTGAGGAAGCGTGGTCAAGGCCCGAGATGAACGAGATTAGATCCAACCAGGGCTTTATCGCGCGAGGAGGACAATCACAGAAGGCGTGAGCGAAAAATCTCAGAGTTGGTGAGTGAGTGAACGAGGACAGACCAAGGACATTAGATGGAATTGAAGTAAGTATAAGCATTACACAAAGACAGAGAATGGTGGACGACAATGGGATAGAGGCATATACACAAGAACTCACTGGGTTCCAGCGGAACGAGTGAATTCGGACTCACCGAGGGTAACTAATCCGAGCTGCGTCGAATGCGGATCGAAGTGACGGGGCAGCGCAGACCTAGATAGGTAACGATGTAAGTATCGGGCTGAGGGAACACAATTCGAGTGGAATGAGCCGATTCCCGCGCCGACGTCCAAAGTCAAGCGAGTCTGCGAGGATGCGACCGCAGGACTAGAGGAGATCGCGGCGGCTTCGTCTGCACACAAGTGCTGTAAATTCAAAAATAAACAAGTAGAAATCGAATCGATTAAACACACGCGGGATTTGAGGTTAAATAAATCTGACGTTCACCGAATGGAACGTATACATTGACCAATGATTCGGCCTCGGGGACGTCCCACTGAACGGACACTCGAGTCGAACACTACGTAGGGTACATGGATCTGCAGGGGCGTGTGAGATGGAGACGGTTTAGAGAGAGCAAGGAGCGACAGACCATTTAATTTTAGGAAGGAGGGACCGAAGATGGCTGCTCCAGAGAGTCAATCATAGAGGCTGCGTTCGAGAGAGGGACCCGCTGCCAGAGAGTATGAGATGAAACGCACATACGAGTGAAAGTAAGCAACATGTGCAGCTCCGGGGGGCGGCAGAGAACGGTCAGACCGCGAAGAAATGGAGCGCGAGTCCGGGTGCACGGATCTGAATCAAAGCCTCGTTCAACCCGCCCAATCGAGCGCAGCTCAGGGATGAGGGTAAATCTGACCTTGGATCAGTCCGAGGCAGTGACAGTGAGCGCATGCACCTGCAGGGGCTTGTGATATGATGCCGATAGAGAGGGAGCGAGGAAAGGACGTACCAAAACAAGTGGCTGTACAGGAATTGAACAAAGTCAACACGGCCGAGGACCAGTAATACTCCAGGTCAGTTCAATCGTTCGCGCCGAGATGAATTCGTTCCCGCGTCTCGGGGTAGCTCGGGGAGAGAGAGGAAGGTTGGCCAATAACTCGCGAAAGTGTACATAATGTAAATGCGACTCACTTAAAAATAGAGATGTCCTAAAAAGACTTCCGACGAAGTCTGCACGCAAGAGTAAGTACAGGAAACGGGTGAGGAGTATAAATCCCAGCGGGGAAATTAATACCTCGTCAGCAGGTCACAGTGAATAGGGAACGTACTCGGGTGATTGAAGCACAGGCTGGGAAATATCAGTCCCTGGAACTAGTGAGATCATTGAGTACGAGCAGACAGTCGAGCGGTGGTCAGATCCAGATTGAAGGATACAACCGAAGTCAAGAGGAGGTCATTCAGAGCAAGACTCGTCGAGAGGGCGCTTGGAGGATGGAGAACAAAGACAAACTCGGAGTCCTTTAGAGTTGAAGGGCGAAACCAGTATATGAGGACTTGAAGAAGGGGCTGAAAGGCGTCCAGAATAAACCCAGATTGAGTCCCAAGACACAGAATCCGGGGACGAGTCAGACATGATACCGGCGTGAGCTGAGGGAACCGCGGCAAGACTAGCGGGAAAGATATGGTCAATGCAAAGTATTGCTCATGATTTTTGTAGGGTCACCTGGTCAGAAGGAGAAGATTTTCTTCTGCCTCTTCCCGCGTCTCGCGTATGCAGCGTCACTTCGGACAGCTGCGACACCGGACATCACTCATTTCCCGAGTCAGTACTCACGATCTCTGGTCTTACCCGCTTCTGCGGTGTGGGAGGGCCCGGCTGCGTCAATTTCTTTTTCTTTTATAGTGTACACAAGAAAACGTTAGAGAAAACGTAGGGGGTCGTTTACGAATTATGTAGGCACCGTTGTCAATTCAACGTCAATGATCAATCCCTCAGTACGAGTATCTGCGGGACATCAGGATCCCCAGCAGACACACGAAAGTAAGAGGCGGACAGACCTGAAATCTGGGTTCTCCAGGTCCGTGAGATCCTCGAAGGCGTGCACATGCTCGTTCACGGTGCCCTTTTCGGCCTGCGCCTGGTCCTTGAGAGCGTTGCGCCGCGTGAGGAGGATGCGCGTGAAGGCGAGCGTGACGATGAAGGTCGCATCTACACATGGGGTGGTCGTCAGGGATGAAGGGCACGAGGAATGTGATGACGGAGGGATGGGGGAGGGGGACGTACAGATAGCGATGTGGATCCAGAGCGAGTTGATGTACCGCGGGGCCCAGACAGCTTGGAAGATTTCTGTGCGCGCGTGTGAGTTAGGTTGGCGTAAGTGGACAGCGACAGGAAAGGACGCACGAGGAGCGATGGCGTTCCCGCCGGCCCATCCGAGGAACGTGATCGCATATGCATACGTCTTCTTCGTCTGGCCGGCAACGTTGCGTGAAAGCAACATGCCCGTGATCATGGGATTCTGTGCGCCGAAGGACTGCATCAGGTAGAAGGAGAAGCTGCATGAAGTGAGCGGGCTGGTGCGGGGGAGGAGGAGGGGGAGGGGGGCGTACAGGAGACCGCTACGGGTGTTGTTGTTCGTGGGGACGGTGAGGAGAACGATGGTGCCGACGATGCTGGGGATGGTGAAGAGGAACATCACTAGGATTGTCTGCGCAAAGGAACATAGGGTAAATATTTGATGCATGGGACAACGGGCGATCTTACCTGCTTGGTCTTGGTGACCATCCATGCGCCCAGGAAGTAGAAGAATATGCTAAGGGCGCCGAGGGGAATGTTGAGGAGCTGGGAATTGAGGACGCTGAAACCGAAAGATCCATTGATGAGGATGCTTCCAAAGGTCCCGATGCCGCCAACGATAAGGGTGCTGTGAGAAGGCAGACGGTCAATCCCGTATAGTCTTCAACGAAAAAAGAAGGAAAACTTTTGGAAGAATAACAGGAAGTACATCTGCACGCAAATAACATCGTTAGACAACTCCCGAGACGTTTGAAATGCGCCTACCCAAACAGCCGCGTCCTTGGCGACTTCCCACGCCTGGGCAGAATTATACACTTTGTTCTTGATTCCTTGATCGTTTGACCGCACACGCTCGACGAACAGCTTCTTGTCTTCCTCTGAGTACATCGTCGCACGGGCAGGAGAGTCGGGGAGCTGCCAGATCACGAGCGCGCCGGAGAGAATCGAGATGGCAGCGACGATGAGGAAGAGGATCTGCCATGATTTGAGGGCAGCCTTTGTAACGTGGAAAAATGCTGGCAGAGTGGGACGATCATGGAGGTGCCCGAAACGGTTAGCCGTAGAAATGCGTACCATAACCGAGGAGACCACTGATCGCGTTGTTGGCTCCCAGCATACATTGCCATGATGCAGATACGAGCGGCTGTTCCGATTTCTTGTACCCTGTAGAAAGAGCTGTTGAGGACAACCTCAGGTTATTCTTGAATTTGGACAACTTACACATGACGGTGATGGCGAGTAAACAAGGCGCGATGACAGACTCGAAAAAGCCGAGGAGGAATCGGAAGGCAAAGAGTGGGCGATAGTCGAGGATTAATCCCGACGGGATGAGGAGCTGCCGCGGGGCATGCGTCATTAGGGACGCAGCTCAGGACAAACAACGTACCAGTCCCCAAATAATCATGCATGTTCCGAGCAGCTTAGCGGCCGGGAAGACTTGGATAGCTCTGTTGGCGGGGAATTCGCCTTGGACTCGGTCAGCGCACGAAGGAATGAAGGGTTGGAAATGGCCACACCAACAATGATTCCAACCCAGACGAATGTCGAAGTCAGTGCGTAGTCTTGCCCGGTCATGTGCCTGCGAAAGAACAAAAAAAGAATCAACGATGGCGAGCGATTGATGATGGACTCACGTATCCGGGCGGAGACCCATGATGGACGCTGTAGCCGTAGTGGACTTGTCCAAAGCTTGACACAGGTATGCGAGACACATCAAAGGCAGTATTCTGCCAAAGAAATGAACAATGGCAAGCCAAATCGAGAATCAGAATCAGACTCACCTGCGGTTGATCATTTTCAACAACCGCCTGTTCGTCGCCTCGTCGATGACAACGGTGTGGTCGACATACGCGGCCGCGTCCGTATCCGCAAGAACCGCATCGATGTTTTGGAATTGGAGTTTGCCCGTGTTCTCCGAGAAGGCATCGGAGGACATGGACATGTGGTCGCCCTTCTCGAGGTGAACGGGTTGCTCAATGGTCTTGGACATGATGGATTCGACGGGCGGGAGACTGAGTATTCGGTGCCTGTTAAATATGTATTTTGCTGACACCGCTTAGGCGCGGGGTCCGCCGGCAGCTACCGGCAGCGCCTCACGAGGCCAGATTTAGCTAATCCTCACGGGTCGCCATCCGGGCCGGTCAGGCACATCCGGGCCGTCCCCTATCGCCCTCCGCCTCTTCAGTGGGTCAATCCCGAAGAGTCCGCCGCTCTCAATGGATGCCCTGAATCTGTCGGAGCTGTACGCAGAGTCCAACGCCGCGAGACTGTGGGCGGTAGCGCAACGTCTGGACCCTGCGGACGGATATCCCGAGTACACCACCGCCGGCGGCCCCAACGCGTACGAATGCAGCCCGAAGGAGTTTTGGACCAGCGGTGGGTGCCCTGAGAATTCCAAGGAGCGAAACTGATATATAGTATAACCAACGCGCAGGCTTCTTCCCCGGGTCTCTCTGGCTCTTGCGCCAACGGGCTGCACTCCAGAATCACACCGCTGTAGGGCGCATCACGGTAGATGAGTGGGAGAGGGGTGCACAGAGATGGTGTGATCCGTTGAAGTCCGTCTGTGTGACTTTGACCGATACACACGATCTGGGTGAGTCACAATGGACTGCTGTGATCGCGGGACTTGACATGAAGGCCCAGGATTTCTGTGTATTCCTTTCCAACATCAATACGCGCTGCATCGGACCCCCGAAGCGAAGGAGGTCCTGCTTGCTGCAGCGTCGAATCTCGCGGCACGGTTCGACAAGCGCGTGGGGGCGATCCGGAGCTGGGATACGTATGTTTCATTTTGCGCGCTCCGCTCCGTCCTTGTTCACGGATCTCCGTCAGATGCGTCACGAAGCGCTACGCATTTGGGCCAGAGCGATTCGAGACTGACTTCCTGACGATAATTGACAAGTGCGTGCCACGCTCGATTTTCGTCCTTCGTTCCTCAGGGTTCAACCTTCACCTCACCAGCATGATGAGTACGTATCGCACCATCAAGCATGAACTTGAATTGGCCTTCTCAAACATCGCACAGATCTTGACTTGCTGTACGAAGCCACTGCGATCTCGGGGGACGCGCGATACGCGCAGGTCGCCTCAACACATGCCGAGACGACGCAGCGGAACCACATCCGCGCGGACGGCGGCACGCCACACGTGGTGAACTACAACCCCACGACGGGCGCCGTCCAAGACCGGTTTGCCAACCAGGGATATTCAGACACCTCGACGTGGTCCAGGGGCCAGGCCTGGGGCATCGTACGCCCCGTTCTCGCGATATTATATTACATCAACTCATACTCCCCTGGAAACAGCACGGCTTCGCTAACGCCGCCATCCAAACCTCGCGCGCAGACTTCCTCTCCACCGCGATCCGCCTCGCGGACTACTTCATCTCACGCCTACCGGAGGACGGCGTCCCGCACTGGTGAATCCCTCTTATCTTCCCTCTCAGCTCAGCTTCCCAATCTTGCTTCGCAGGGACTTCGATTGCCCACGCCCGACCTACCGCGACTCCTCTGCCGCCATGTGCGCCGCAAATGGCCTCGTCATGATCCACCGCGCCCTCCGTACCCCCGCATTCGCCGCTCACCCACGCGCACAGGACGCCCCGTGGTACTTCGCGGCGGCAGTCAAATTGATGTGCGCGACGATCGACATGTGTCTCACCCCTGCTGCGGCGTTCGTAGGGGACTCGGTGGACCTCGGAGACGGCGGGTGGGAGACGATCCTGCAGCACGCGACGATCAATAACTATGAGTACGCACCGCGGAGGTGGGCGGACCATGGGCTGGTTTGTGCGTGCTCTTCGACGTTCAATGTGATGGTTGAGCTGATGCGCGTTGTTCTTGCTTTTGGTAGATGGGGATTACTATTTTCTGGAGTTTGGGAATCGATTGTTGCAGATGGAGGCGGAGGGTGCACTTCTGACAATGTAGTGCTGTGGTCTTCACGGTAGAGGTACAACTCAAGCCAGTCAATGTATAACCATTCAACTCGGACGTGGTGTACTGCGCCAAGCGGCTGATCGAACGGTCACAGCCAAACTATTGAGTAGCAGGTCAGACCTGCATCCGAATGGCATCAAGCTTTTTATCTCTCGGTCCCTCGTCAATCCGATTGTTCCGGACCATGCATAGCACCCCAGGTTGCAGTTTAGGACAACACAACTAGTCCACCTTGCGTTGATCGCTGCCCATTGGGTCCAAATCATTTTTAGATACAACTCTCTCCTCAAATACGTTTTTTGCATGTCAGACGTGGTATACGGTGCACTGTTCTCATTCATGAGGTGGCCGATAGGCGATTGAAGCGGGTTCGAATCCGTGTCCGAATTGTTGCTGATGAATGCACCTTTTTCTCTGTTTTCAGCGGCCATTCTTGTCAACAAAAACAATGAGCTTCAGTATTGCCGCTGGGACGGTATACAATGCGGATGAGCTCCACATTGGCCAAAAAATGCACGGCCTTCACCGTACTATACGCTACGGTCAGCGGCCCTATTAATATTCTTACTCACTGTGTTGAGGCCCCCCTTAGACACAGGTTATGTCTACCCTCGTAGACCCACTGGTAGACACAGATCTATGTCTACTTACGCCTGCATGGAGTAGACACATGGTGTCAATGTTTGTCAACCTGTGTTGATGTGTGCAGCATTGTGTCTACCTGAGGTAGAGTCACGTAGACTCATCTGGCCAAATTTAGACACATGTTCTAGACATCTTTCTGGTTCTCACTGACTGTGAATTGTGAATTGAACATTTCCTCGCACTTCTGTTATTGTGTTTTCACATTTCGGCACACTTGGCACTGGCTGCGTGGTTTAGTTGGCAGGCCCGCGCTTCCGGGATCAGACACATCAAACTCGGACACATCAAACTCGGACACATCAAACTCGGCCTAACTGAACGTTCTACCAACATTGAACCATCCTCCGAACCAATTCAAGAATCTTAGGGGCTAAAATTTGTGCAAGATAATGGTGGCCGGTGCGTCAACCTTGCGTCTACCAGCGGTAGCGGAAGTAGACAAAGGTAGCTGAAGGTAGCCCAATGTGGGAATGCTGTGTCTACATGATGTAAACATAACGTAAACGAACCGCTGCGAAGCTGTGTCGATCTGGTGTAGACCCCTGTCTACGTGGGTGGAAATATGTAGACACAATGAAGACACACGTAGACGGAGCGCCGCTCACCTGTGTCTACAGGGGGCCTCAACACAGTGACTACCCTCCGCTTCCTCAAAGGATCGCCGGCGTGGTGCCAACGCTCAAACCAAAACTACATTACAGTAGAACTTAATTTCTCCTTTGACCAGCCTCTTGATATTTTCAATCATGGCTTGTTGATTACAATGTGTGCAAGGCATACATTGAAATATATGGTGATATACGGTGCTATATGGTGCACCAAAAGACGGGGGATAGCGCCTCTTCGCGCCTTGCCCAGATCCAATACACGTCAAACTCAATCCAATCTACGCTCGAATCTGAAAACCAATGCATTGCAAGTCTACTTAACATCCCAAGCCAGCCACCAAGGATACACCGGCAACGACCACCCCTTCCCATCGACAAGCTCGAGCTCCGGGGAATAGATTGACATAAGAGACAGGAGAGCTTGCCTCATCCGAGACCGAAGAGGAGACTCTTGAGCATTGCCGGATACATGGTAGGTCTTGCACCCAGTCAATGACGAGAATCTCGGTGACTCTTGGCGGCACACAGGCAGCCTGAGCTCTTCGAAAGGGGGGCAGATGCTTGAGGATGAGTGGCTCCGAGCTTGAGCTTCTCTTCGTGCGGTCCAAAGGGATTGCACCTTGTCTTGAATTTAGCGGCGTGCTGTCGGCTTGAACGGAGGTCGTAAGAGGTCAGCTGAAGTCTTCAAGTGTTTGTGGTAAGAGAATGGGGCTCGTGGACGAGAAGGATGCGATACAGAACGGGAGCGAGGACGAGCGACATGGGGGGAAAGGAAGGAAGAGTATTGACTGAGTTTATCATCATCGCAGCGCGCGCGCACGGACGCTGATCCAGATCATAACCGATGGGCCGATGATGGATGCTAAAGCCGAGAGCAACCGGAGAGATCCGACGAGCCGGAGTTTCGAATGGACTTAGGCGAAATTCATGCAGTCGGTACATTGAGTGGGCTTGGACTTGGAGAGAATACTAAGTATACAGTCTACTGTTTGCCCAAACCATTCTTCCATGGGTTGGTTCGGGAATGTCCCTTCAAATACCGGGAGAAAGCCGACACCCGAAGTGCGCACCAAATCTGTCAGGTTTATTGTTCATTACAATCGGAATACATACATGGACCCATATCTTGTAGTACCTTTACAATTTATCGCAAGCCATGGGACCCCTTACAACACGGTGGCAATATTGATGGCCATCTTACAATGCAATGGATGGTGTTGCAATGTACGGATTATTGTTGCCGACAGTTGTGATCGCTACAACATCAAACAGGATTCTCCCGGATTTCCTGATGCCCGTGGCGGTGCAACCACACATCAAACAAACGTCTGGTCCGCCTATGCCGGACTCTTCTGCTTCCGTCCACCATCTTTACTCAGTCGCAGTGTTGGCAGTGGCTCGTTCGCTCTTACTTACTCCCGGATACCGGCCGTGAGATATATCCGGGCCCTGAACTCGTCTCCTGCACCGTCTAGTCAACTGTGGGGGCCTCTCTCCGGTCGTGATGTTACGCCCTCAATTCCCTCCGGCGACAGCCTGGCAGGCAGCAAAGACGGACTTGGACTTCGAGCCCTCCAAGTGCTCCATATGAGCTCGCATTCTCCGCGATAGATGGCCGGACCTGACTTCCCACTGATCAACGAGAGATCTTCGAGATCTCCGCCATCGCTCGGCCTGTGGCCACTCCGGCTGCATTCCACTCACAGAATGTTCAGCACCTGTTCCTTGGGTCCCCCTGGGATTACAAGCGGTGTTTGCGAGCCATTGTGATAACATGCACTGGCGTTACAGATCTGTTTCGAATTTCTCGACGTGTCTTATGTGATAGACCTCGCACTTGTGTCCCCACATCTCAGGCCACGCAGATTTCATTCCAGATACTCTGTCCTGACCTGTGGATTTCACGCACTCGATATCCCAGAATATCACCCACCTCGGAATCTTCGACATCTAGTCTACTCCTCCTCCCCATCATTTCTTTGGCGAGATGTACTAGTTTAAGGGCCCGAAATTCTCCGTGGATGTAAACAACTGCAGTATCTCGTCTTCCAAACCAAGCTTGAAGATGAGGTCACCGCGGTGGTATCCGAGTGCGAGCTGCTGAGGGACGATCCACGTTTCGTCGAGATGACATGTGAGCGATCTGAGAAGGACTGGAAACTGGGCGCCTCCACTAGAGACGGTCATTGGTTGCCGGCGGAGGCGTTCATTGCAGCAAAGGGAGCGGGAAACACTGATCATGAGGCCATTTATTCCAGCTCGTTTGCATGACGATTCTTAGTACCTTCTGATTCTCTGGGCCTCGGATATCGGCTTCTTGAGGATGCTAGCGAATCATAAATGTAGACTAAGGTTCCAGCACCGTCGATTTAAATTCTCCGTCACCACTGCGCTTCATCACCTCCATCCTTTTTAACTTGTGCAAACTAGTGAGAATCACTATAGCACCTTGCTAGAAAGACTACCTTATTTCGGCCATATGGAGCATTCGCGCTCAGCGCTGACTGTCCTTTTGCTTGGCTGGGACCAATCCTAGCGCATCTCGCCCGCCCAGTCATCACGGCGATCTAGAGTGCCCGTCCTGGCCGAAGTCCGTCACTTGGCCCGATGTCGTCTCCACCTACGACGGAAGGACTTCAAGCAAGAAGCTGGCCAGCAGCGCTATTCGAAGGAAGATTCGACTGGACTCACAACAAAGATTGCGTCCGCAGCCCTGGAAGGAATTAGGTTTAGCCAAGGTTTAGTATCATGGATTTAGTATCATGCGCTGTTCGCAACTTTTTCTAACGCGATTGCGGGCTTTCCCCTCATTCCACGAGTACATTGTGCCAGTGCTATACAGCTCCCTAGACTGCAACCAAGTCGGAATGGAATTGACACAGGGGCATGTGCGCACGGTTTGACTTGGCAGTCGTTTCATAGCGGATCACGGAGTACGGTCATCAATGGCCGTCCTCACTTGGGTTGAACCAGTGAACAGCCACTCAACTTGCGCTATATAAGCCGAATCCCTGGACCTTGGTCTCCAGAGCATTTTTTCCTTCGCACTCTCCCTCTTTTCTTCATTGCACACCGGCTGTGTCCACCTTCTTACCGCCTCCTTTAACCTTTTTGTCTTTCAACGTCCTTCCTTCAATTCAACAATGTCCTTGTCGATGATCCGTTTATTTGCCCTTGCGAGCGGTGCGCACTGTTCTTGCAGAAACTCGCTGCCTCCTGACGCGCCTCCCAGTTACCCTGTTCGCGTCTGCGGCTGTTATTCCACGCGGCAACCAGTTCACCACCGGTCCTTGCGCCAGCGACTCTGACTGCGCTGAGGGATGCTGCGGCTTCACCACCGGAAAATGCGCAGGTCCCGTCATTGCGCTGACCCGTGACGGAGGCTGCGGCTTCGGAAGCGGCGGCCCCAACGCCAACGCTGCGATAGCGCTGGGCCAATTCCCAGATGCCGTCAACGCGTTCATAATCTCTCACCCCGGCATTGGAGGAGTCCCGGTCGGTGCTCCCCCACCGCCTCCCACTGGCCCCCCGTCCGGGCCGATGCCTGGCATACCGACGGGTATGCCCTTCCCTTGAACTACGCGTAGCCTGTTTCTCACTTTGCACTAGGCACCCAGTTCGTCACCGCGCCTTGCACCAGCGATGCTGACTGCGCTGAGGGATGCTGTGGCTTCAACACCGGTAGATGCGCCGGCCCCGTCATCGCCCTGACCCGTGACGGAGGCTGCGGCTTCGGAAGTGTCCCCAACGCCAACGCCGCGATGGCCCTCGGCCAATTCCCCGATGCCGTCGCTGCCTTCATGGCCGCCCACCCGTGAAGATCCCGATCGTGAGTCGCGCGCCCCAGCCTTCGCAGAATACCAGTTGACGGTACTCGTAGATCGTTGAGGAGCCCTTATGACCCATTGTTTTGGAAGTGTCCTGCTCTCACTACAGAATGCCGTTATCTTACTACTTGAAGTCGGTAAACTGAATGAAATGAGGTTGAACTTTTTTCCTGTTCTGGTTTGATTTCCATTTTTCTTTCCAGTGCCAGTGTTCTTAGGACCTTGCGCCGACATTATCACTCTCCTGCATGTCATCAGGATCGATCGCTCCGTGCTACCTTCAGCGCTAGCAGTATGCGAACCAGCATGTCTCAGCCGGGGCAGCCTCTACATGACAGAGAAAATTTTCACGAACATGAGGAATCGAACCTCGATCTGTCTTCTCATCCCAAGCCGTGGGAGACCTCACGAGACCGCGCTATCCTTTACACCATATCCAAATGCGGCGAGGGATTCGCGGAGTCTCCTTGGCTTGGATCCCTGGATCCCGGGGCGGCGTGTGTGCTGGGGGAAGAGACTGGAGTTTAAAGGCCGCTCTCCGTGCCCAAGCTACATATGATACGTCCCGGGGAAATTTGGACGCTGAGCCGCGCATCGGGCTCAGGACGACGGAACCTTGCCTCGAAGTAATGAGGAGGGGCTGGATCGATGAAATTGAATGTTCGGCGCACTGCTGCTGCTTTCCCCGTAACCGCCTCACCCACCTCGTGGCCAAATGCAGTCTCCCGGCAACTTATATTATATAAGTTATATGCACCTTCATTCAGATTCAGTATCCGGAACGCTCTGTTCCAATCGGTGCTGAGAAGTTGGCCCTCCCAGCAGGGACTTCCGCCGCACCCTGCAAGTATTTCTGCTCAGAGTCTGGAGAAGTGAATTATACTAAGACGTATGTGGGTATAGGTAAACTGGGAGGATTTCACGGGCCGCCTGCAGCAGACGTGATCCTTCGTTACTTGATATAAGGCACGCCGGCCAAGCAGTTCAACCTGTTGCTAGTGTACAATATTAGTTTGTGAATCCTTGGCCATCGTAGTTACCATGCTCAGCTTCTTTTGCTGCCGAAAGTCTCTTCGCTCCAGCGCGGATGTTCTGGGCTGTCGCATTCCGAATACGCTTTCTTGCCTCACACTCGCTCTGTTCACTGCTGCGACTCGCGGCAGTCCCTTCACGACAAACTTGATATCCGCCGACGTAGCACTCATTCTGGCTGGAAATTATCAGGCTTTGGACTTGGGGATACAAAACCTGAGCTTTTTAGGACCGAGTCACATAGTTACAGCGTATCCACTGCACCTATTTTTCAGCCGGGATGTTTGCCTCTGCCCGCTTCTAATTGAAGATGCGCAACATCACAGGTCCGATTAAATGTCGCCTCCTCCGCGGCTTGAGTTGCAGACAGAAATCCTTCGTGGGCCACACGGCCTCCACCTCCTCCCACCCCGCATCCCACCATCGCCGCCGCCCCCGGCCTCCGTATACCGTGTCATCTTCGTCCGCACGCTAGTTCATTCCTCGCGCCCGTGTGCGTCCACCGCTCGTTTCTAGTCCCCCACAACGGCGACAGGGTGCACAGTCCAGCGTCGCGACCATTACACACACCCACGCCCCCACACCACACCCAACACCTCGGCAGCCCGCCATCGTGCGAGGCACGGAGGCAGCGCCACGCGCCAATGCGTATGCATATGCGTATGCGGCCACCCCCGCCGTCGTGCGGACACGGGGTACAATTGCAGCGCGGCGAAGGTCGCAGGAGGAGCACGGCGAGCGCGCAGACGGCGTGCTGGTCATCCCGGCGTGGTGTGGGTATGATTGTGAGTGCGGTGTGGCGGCGGTAAATACGCTCGCGCGAGGGTGCTGCCGCTGCGTGCGCGTGGAGGGCGCAAGGAGGTATGGTCCCGACGATCGCGAGTCAGACGATCCCAACGAGCGCACACGCTTGGAGCAGGACGAGCGGGCGGGGCGGGGGACGACGAGTCCTCGCACTGGGCGCTGGCGCGCGCGACGGTGATGCTGCACTGTGCGTAGTGCGGGGCATGTGACTCGCTACAATTAGCACTGGCGTGGATCGCTCGCCGCGCTGGCGAGGGCGAGCGGGGACTAGCGGCCTGCAGTGTTCTCGGTGGCGGGCTGGTGAGTGGCGTCGCAAAGCCTGCGGTCATGTTGAATGACGGTAGGCGACGCGGGGACACGTAGCAAGGACGACGCTCTGCGCGCGACCGGCTGCGCAGGGGCCGCTGTCCCATGCACGAAGTTGGCGGATGACGAGACGTGGAGGCGCTGAGGACGACAGCGACGTCAGCATCCAACTGCGGCGGGGGCAGTTGTGCGCGGGTGTACTGCACTGGAAGTGGTAGCACGCCGGCGAGTGCGAATGCGGCGGCTTTTCGAGGAGCTAGCCTAGTCGGGCTGCATGTACCGACTCGAACACAGATCGCTGAGATCGCTTGAAGTGCAGCTGCAGCAACGCCTGCGTCAGCGTCGGCTGGGAGAGAGATGGGAAGGGCGGGCGGCGGACGCACCAGTCCTCTGTAAGGCCGTTAATCCAATGAAGCTAAAACTCGCGTCGAGCCGCGGCAAGAGCGATGTCTAAAGAGAGAAAGACATCCGATTCGTGCGTGATGATTTCGCTTCGCCTCGCCGCGTAGCGGCGTAGTACATGGAGGACTTGCAGAGGAAGGGTGGGCACAGGGTTAGAGGCAGACTCTCGCTGCAAAACCATCTCGCAGAACGTTGACGAGATGACAGCCGATTGATCCGAACCTGAACATCCGCTTGATCCGAAATCCCTATGCATCTCTGCCCTGAATCTCGACGAGTTTATTGCAGAGGAGCATGCCAATATCCGGGCAGCAATTGACACTCTACCCGCGCTATCGGTATCAGCACCATCCAAACCGTTGGCCCGTGGACTCGCGACTCCTGAAGCTGAAGCTATCGATTTCGGTTATCTGGTGGACTTGCGCCGCCATTAAACTATCCAGGCCGCTCGTGGTGTACGAGCCCGCATACTTGATATGAGCTCGGACAAGACAAAGTAGGCTTCGTTGCGCCAGCAGTTCATTCGAAAACTGCACTTGGCGTTGAAAGAGGATCAAGATCAAGCAACGGGCACGCATTTGGCACGCATCGAGCGTGCTGAACGCTGGCGTGTACCGGCTCCGGGCGGGCGTGGAGGAAATGCGCCCAGCTCACAGCCAATCATCACCGCAGGAAACTCGATAAATGCAGCGGTAACCGCCACTGCACTTGCCAAGAAGGCATGAATTCAGCGCCTCACCTTGAGACTTGACCTCTTATTCTCATCATGAACTACAGGCAGCCACCAAGCGCAAGGATATTTTCATAAGGCCCGAGTGCCGAACTTGTCTGAAGTCATTAGGGCGCATGTAAACCACCATCCACCCGATCCGGATTTTGTGTACGAGAAGCCGAGTTTCCTTGTGTAGTTCCTACAATTCCGTTCCGGCAGCGCCGTTGCTTCACCAAGTTTTGAATGCAGAAAACTTGTTTTAGCTCGGGACACCATCTGAAAGATTTCATACCCAGTTGGCAACGTATACAGTATTTTACAGCGGCCAAGAAATACGAGAACTATTTTCCTCGGTATTTTCGTCTCGGAGATGCCGGGAACTGGCTTGTCTGGTTTGTTTTCGAAATTTCCTCGTCATGCACGGTAAGAAGTTAGAAATTTCAATTTGTCAGAGCTGAATGAACCCAATACCTACTATCAGTATCACTATCACAGAGGTCCAACACCTGGAAATGTACTTTTTAGGGCCGCCAGGACCTGCCAGTATTGAGATGTAGGCTGCTGAATAGAGGCACAAAAGGCGCTAGATCTGATGGGAGTTCTAACAATCCACTCAACACTGCTTCAATAAATCCAACGAGTCATAGTTCGATTGGTCTGATTAGATACGATCAAGATCGGACCTCCGGGCTGAATCCTGGTGATCTCCGGTTAATATCGCCGGCTTTCCTTGCCGTTGAGATCCCGCCGTTGATGCCCGTGTGAGCCGACAACACGAAAAGGACCACTCTCGCTCCAAAAATATGTGTGCCTAGTAAATGAGCAGGCTTTCCTCCGCACATTAAATGTTGGAATCCACAATCCCCATCCCAATTTAATCAAAGGAAGGCGGCCAGTACCACTGGTACCCTCTCTGTCAATGTTAATTTGAGGAATATAAACAAGAAAAAAAAAGGAACAGTCCCCAACATCCACCCATGAGTCCATCAGCATCGTCCAGTCCAACAATAGTGTCGTTCAAAGTTGCTCCTACTTCCCTCCTACTCACGCTCCTACTCACTTTTCTACTTGCCTTCCTACACCAAGTAGGAGCATGAGTAGGAGCACAAGTAGGAGGCAAGTAGGAGGCCAAGAGGCTCCTTTTTGCGAAAAAAGGGCTCCTACTTGCTCTCCTACTTGCATTTTGGCAGTGTTTTGGAGTAGGAGAGTCTTCATCTCATTTTGACTTGCAGGGCACTTCTCATTGGGACTTGGGCAAACTCCGTGAGCACTGGATTGTATTCTACGTGTCTCGAGCACGACCTCAACTTTGGCCCAGTTTCTGTATATGGCCGAACTCATTCAGGCCAGGTACTACTTTAGCCATTTCAAGTACGACGATTGGAAGTTGAAGGTATTTCCTTTTGCCTTGAACCCAGTTTCTCCCGGACTCTTTTTTAACAGACGCTTGTGTTGGTCGCCTTCTTAGTCGACACTGTTTCCACAGTAGGCGACTATGCCTGCGTATATCTCGTAAGCGCTCACATTCCGCACTTTACAAGCTCAGGCTGAGGGCCTTAACAGTATACAATAACCCATGCTAGTATGTCTCACATTTATCAACGGCCTGAGTGACCGCCTACGATTTACATGCAGGCGATCCTGTGTACCTTGCCAGCCAGGATTGGGTACGTCAAGCAGCATAAACATAAACCTCAGCCGTGGAATAATTGCAACATTCCAGCCCATCCCGCTATACCTCTTCACCACCGCCATGATTGCTGTCCTGGTCCAGAGCTTTCTAGTCGTCCGATACTGGTGGTTGTGTGTGTTCATCATTTCTACCACCCACCATCTCAAGAATATCGATCTAGCACCAGAAATATCCTCGTCACTCTTTTAAATTCCTTCTTGAGCATTGTCGCAGTACGCACGCGTTTGTCTTCTTGCGCACCGCGTCGTAACCACTGTCTTCCGTGCACAGTTCGGAGGCGCATTCGCATGTGGCGTGATAATCGCGATGTTCCCCGCATTCAAGGAGCGCGAGAAGGTCAGGATTCCGGCAATGTGCGTACCTCACCGTGGCCATGGCCACGACGCTCTGCCGTTCATGGATTCATTTCCCTTCGATTTATCAGGATCTGGCTGGTGACCGAAGCCGTGGCGGACCTCAGCATCGCCGCGGCACTGCTCTGGGAGTCAAGGAAGCCCAGGCCCACTTTGGTGGATACACGGAGGTGCGGAATACCGTGACGCTGATTGCGGAGAAACATATGGCTCATAATCGTGGCCGTGACACTTAACAGTGTCCTGGACCGGCTGGTGGCATTGACGATTCGGACCGGGACAGCGACGGCCACGCTTGCCGTGGCGACTGTCATTGCGTAGGTTCTATACGCTGCTAAGATTCGTCATCAACTTACAAGACCGAACCGTGGCTGCCAATTTAGGTTTCTGTTGAAGGAGGAAACCAATAGTCCGTCGTCCGAGTTCATTTGATATTGCACATTAGACCCATCTGCGCTTGACAGTCTCCGTAGGTATCGCGTACACGCTTGGGCGTGTGTACGTGCTCAGTATGGTGCGCTGGCTTTGTGTCGGGATCAGCGGGGACGAGGTTCACCCTCCTTTAGTTCGCGAATCTCAACGTCCGGAGGTCGGGCAGGTCTGTGTCCGTGACCAGTGGCGGTGTGTCGTCCGCTGCGGGTCTCGCCACCCTAACCATCCCCTCCATTTTCACCGATGACTTCGGCAGTGATCGTGCGTTGTTTCTGTTCAGTTCATTCCGTTCGAGGGGCTGAATTCATAATATAGATTTCCACCACACGGTAAGTCCACGTCCATCTACGCCTTCTTCGAACTTTTCGACAAGCCTTGTATATCCATCTGATTTTTCGACTGGTCAGGTTGACATTGACCCCCAGCAGGACGTGACATTAACGGGCCGTGTGAGGAGCATTCATATAACCCCGCTGACATAGCGCTAACATACAGATGCAGTGTGCTAAAAGCTTTGGTGATGATAGCCGCCCTGGGGAAATAGAAATGACGCCCAGGAAACAGTCAGAGTTGTTCGCCGCGTGATTAAATTTTGGCTAGAGTTACTATATATTAAAATGACGAGTAGGAGACAAGTAGGATAGGAAACCAAAAAGCGGTGACATGTAGCAACGAAATGAATATCAACTCGACTTGACTCAACCCGGAATCGCTTCGTTGATCGGCTTGGCAGAAGGGTAACCCCACATCTGGCAAACGCACATGGGTACATGGCGGCTAATAGAGCAGTAGATCTGTAGCCATGTCCCCTATATAATCGAGCTTACAAACTTGGTGAAATTGGCGACGATTCGGCGCTGGGAACATGATGGGCCGATGGATGGATGCTTACAGAGTGCAACCCCTCAGCCTAACAAAATACAAACCACACAGGCGTATTCCATATGGTAAGCGTGGGCGGGGGTACTAGAGAGCTTGTGCCAAAGCGGCATGCCGCTTTTTGATTGTGCAAAAAGCGGCATGCAGCTTTTTTTTCCCCCCTCTCTAAAGGCCATTACGACTCTGTAATAGCATTGGGGTATCGGACTTTGATTACCAGGTACTATTTGTAAAAAGCTGTATGCCGCTGAAACGCTGTGTATGTAACCGTGTATGAAATCTAATGCAATATAATGACCTCAAGAGACCACTAATAACACCAATAACACAACACAATCCACTCAATACAACACGCAAGTTCGGGGTTCCAACCAAGTATTAGGTTGCTGCAATTTGGTACGATACGGTCAAAGTAGTAAGACTTTGTGCTACGGTGGGACGGTAAATGGCTTTATACCGATCTAGGCGCTTTATGGGCGGTCTAACGGCTTCGGAAAGCTTGGTTTTTATCACAAAGTTGGTGGAATGACTTCCTGGGAGTTGGTAATTCGCTTTTATAACGCTGTCTGGTGTATTTCCGATGTTTACAAGCTATAGCTAGAGTTGACTTTTTATGTCTACAATGCCCGATAATCGCTGATCCTTAATATTCCGCTGTTTGCTGCAATAACCCTTATCAATTCTCGCTGCGTACGGTCTTTGGACTATGTCCGGTTCAATGATTCTCAAGTAAACAACGAAATATCAAGCGGAAAAACAATTATTATTTCTCAGTGGTACTCCGAACGAATTCAAGTCTTTCCTAATATCGTGCAGGCTGTAATAGCTACACTTGCGATAGGAGAGGGGTGAATCCACTCCCGAACTACTGCTATTCTACTGCTATTTATACAAACCCAAGAATCTATATACGGACGCTTACAAACAAACAAACAATAAAATGAGTCATGCCCTATGACCAGGGCTGTGGAGCTTTATATGATTTATGGTCACGAAAGCAGGCTGTAAAAGGTTAGTTTCAAATACATTGGTATATTTCCTGCATAAACGATCGGTCGTGATCGAAAGACCCGACATATCCGTGATGCCATCAGCTTCCTTGGTTCCTGTCCTGGCCTAGACCTCGCCTAAGCTTGGTCACTGCCGCTTCATCTCTATTCCTGGCCGACGTGCAGCACCCTCTGCCCGTTCCGTGCCTTTTTGATTGTTCTGTATTTCACAGAACGATCGAGCTCGATCGTAGAAGCCCTCAACCGCTGCCAAGCGTGGGATCCCATCGATCACCCGCGGAACCGGTTATAGTTCCGGTCCGGTGAGTCATCAATGCTTTTTACGGCCGCCGCCGGGATCTCCCGCCGCTTGTACTATCGTCCGTCGAATGTAATCTAATCTTCAATAGTGATTCCCCAGTGTCGCATAGTCGTAGTCTAGACGGCTCTTATATATCCTGACTTTGAACAGCGCACAGAGTACTCCAATTCCGTTTGAGAATGGTAAAGTGACCCTTTAGCTATAGGTTCGTGGCTTCCCCAGACTCGAGCCCTTTGTGGTGGCCGTTATCTAGAACAAGCTACTGGCTTTAGCATGCACTTATATCCTTAACTGGTTGCTCGGAGCTCAACACCAGCCCTCTGAGACGGTGTAATAGCTTAGTTTATAGCCAGTGACGGCGACTAAGTGATGTAAAATTGAAAGATTTCACGCGTGTTCACTTAGCCAGCTTATCACCGCTTTGGTACAATGCACAAAAGCGGCATGCCGCTTTGGCACAAGCTCCCTACTACAGTAGGCGTGCTGCCTCACTGGCAGTCCCATGGCGCAACGAGCATTGGCTCAAGCTCAGGGTTGAGACTGACACACCAGTCCAACTTGGATTATCTCCCATGTTGAATTGGGATGTAGATAATGCCGAAGTGATGTATCAGCAAGACATGCGAAATTATAGGAACGATTTTGAAAGGGATCCGCGATGATTTGAAGAGTGTCTGGTCGGTTTTCCGTTTCCAACTGTCCGTTGCTACAAGTTGAGGGGTGCTTTCCGGTGCTTTCCAGAGGATTCGGCTAGAGATCAAAATGCATACAGGGACTTGTACAGGACCGAGCAACCTCGGACACGTAGAGGAAACATAGAGAGCAGCTGAGAGCTGCGAGTGAGAACCGAAGCGCCTAAATTCTGATTAGCGCTCAAACTTGGTCATGTGAGAAGTGCAGCTTATATAAGCTGATTGGAGACACTTTTGGTACACTGAGTACAATGAAAGTGAATGGCCGGCAAGCGGCGGGTCACAAGCAGAAGTTGGAATGAATTGTTTTCAGTACATTAAGTGCTAATGAAGAGTGAGCAGCTTTTATTTTGTTCCAGACAGACTGTTCAACGATCCATCGGGTTCAGTTGTCTCGCTGTGAAATTTGAATACTCTTGCAAGGAAATTTGTGACAAATGAGCAACTTGGATACAAGGTAGACCAGCAGAAATTATGTGGGATGCAACATAAGCACCCTGCCTCCGTCCTTGGCGCAATGAGCCCTGGGTAGAGCTCAGAGTTGACTCAATTGAGGCTGAGATCTAAGATCATGGCACTTCCCACGGAGTGATTTGAGTCCGTGCCGAAGAAATAAAATTTGCGGAAGGGAAGAAATGATACAAACAATGCCGAGATATAGTTGCTTTCCGCGGCGCTGACAGCGGCTTATGGAAACTTGAACTTGAAGTCTGTCTAGTTGATTTTCCGTTTGGAAGGGTGGGCACCAGGATTTGGGTCAGTTAGAGATCAGAATGAGTTCGCTGACTCAAAAAAATTGGACAGGACAGGGACAGCTTGACTAGAGAGAGCGGAAGAGAGAATTGACTCTTGAGATAGTCACGAGATCAACCATGACTAAGTGCACGATTATATAAGCTGATTGGCAACATTTTTGGTACACTGAGCACAATCAGAAACTAACGTTTCTGTTTGTGAACTAAAGTTCTGTTTGTGAACCTCCTCAAAAGGAACTGCGGAGTCACCAATGAATCTATCACAAAGAACCACGTGTCCAGATCAATAAACAGAGTTAAACATCGGATGTTTTTCCCGTCAAACCACAATGGCAGCTCCTCCCCCGCTTTCCCCAGTACCGCCGGGCCTTCCTGCGCACGGCTTCCTCCCCCCGACCGCACCCACCGTAAACCCCCCGAACCTTGTCGACCTCACGAATGCTCATGACTACAATCAGGGGTTGACGGCCGCTGCGAAACATGGTACGTGCGCGAAAGCGAATTCTGGTGTCCCAACGACCTCTGTTGCAGGTCCCGGCGGTCTCCCGAATCCCACTGCGTCCGATATCGCGGAAGGTCTCATTTCTCAGAATGCCATCATGCAGCTCGTCGGCTAACTTTGTTTTGCACAGGAGCAATGCCCGCTTGGTTTCAGGCGTGGGATATCGCGCACTTTCAGCCTTTGAAACAAAGTCTGGATCTCCTCCATACCAATTTTGCGATTTTCCGAGCTCAAGCAAGTACATATGCAAATTTATCATGATTGTGTATCTCATAATCTTCACCAACAGTTCGCTAACGGACAATGCGCAACGGAACATCAGGCACCCTCTGAGGTTGTGTCTTTTACCAGTGGTGACGACCCCACAGCTGCGCCGGTGAGTCAAAGTCAATGATCTACACAAATATTTCTTCCCTGAGTGTTTTTGTCTAGCACAACCTCCCCGCCATCCGCAACAGTGACGACATAATAGCGCTCACCCCGGTCTAGGTTACCGCATATCTGACTGGATATGGGCTATCCGCCCAGGGCGATCCCGTTCTACGCACCCGCCGCCTCGCTCGACACATAGAATACTTCGGCACGCTCTGATTGCAATTAATTGTACCCGCTGCCTTGTATTGACTCTGTATTTTTGTCTTGACTCCTGAATTGGAGTGGTATTGTAACAAATCCCACGAGTGTTGATAATTTAAAGATCTCGAGTTCCTCATCTCGCGTCAACTTTTGCAAAAGCCTCGGGCGAGAAACCCCAAAATACACACCAATTTGTATGGCGGTGAGATAGTTCTACTCGCAGTAAAATCACTTAAATCAATAGACTAGCCGGAACCCGTGCTACGATAAGCTATATAACTGTTGTTAAAGTACTGTACCCCTGAAAAATGCTTTCGCGCTGAGAGGGCCCGAGGCAGAGTTACGCGGCGATTATGGGCGGCATGAGTCAGGAAAATACAGGTTGCCTGATTTATCTCTGTTTTAAGGCTTAAGGTGAGGCAAAAACAGTGTTGAAAAAACCCAGCTTGTCGGTAAACTAGGTGTTGGTATCAACGATCGGTCAGAACAATGCGCGCAGAGGTTGCCAAAACCGGGGCCCGGGCCAGGATCGAATGCAAAATATGGGAAAAATATCAACGCCAAGGGAGACGTTTTATATAGCCGATGGGCGAGTCGGATTCATCCCGAGGAAGGAATATGAGAAGGTGTTGGGTCAGTAACTCGAAAATTCGGCTAGGGGCACAAGAGCTAACTTCGACGTGGGACGGGTGGGACCCCAAGGATGATATAACCTGCGTCGCGAGGTTCCCAGAGCGCACAAGCGATAAATCCGATCTGATCTTGAGGACAGAATGCTGTGGTGAGGGGGGGGGGGGGTATATTATACTAAAGAAGTCAGTAAATCGAGAAAATAGACACAGAGCGCGACGCGGTACCTGGAGAGCGGCGCAGATAGCTGCAATGAATCACAATACCTGCATGCAGTTGTTCCGCGAGCGACGGGCGGGTCTGGGCTGTCTCAAGGAAGGAATACAGTGTAAGGATGTCAGGACTGATCTACGAAGCCTCAAAAAATCTGAGAGCTTGAGGTTGAGAGCTTGAAGAAATCCCCATCCAACACAGGCCGCTGCGTCTTGAGGGTTTGAAGAGCATCTGCACCAGTTACAGCGGGAGAGGGAGAGGGTGGTTGGTTGCACATCTCGACTCGACGGTACAGAACCCTGTCGGCAAAGTCCACGTAGCAACAAACAGATCATCGCAGCAGAAGGAAGGGTGGGGAAAAGGCTCACGGCTTCGGCGGGATGTGAACCCGCTTCTCTTGCTTGTACAAAAATCTCCGGGGTGCATGACGGGAGCAGTCTACGTGCATTGAGTAGTAGAGCTCAAACATCGAATAAATACCCACATCTAAGTTAAGTCATCAGGCAGTGGATTGCCGAGGAGGGGCCGGATTTTCGATGTGAAATGTCGGGTGTGAGACGCGGGAAAAAAAGACTGTCGTACACTACGTATGGCCTCGGGGGGAGTCGAACCCGCTTCTCTCTCTTATACACGAAGCATTATCTATGTACAGGATGAGAGGGATCGACTTTGATCCACGAAGCCTTGAGTAACAAATCTAGAGCTCAAGCATCGAATAATTCCACACCTACATTTTAAGGCCCGACAGAGATGTGGAGTGTTGACGAGGGCTTTCGAGCGCGAAAGAGACCAGGAATTTCGACTTGGCATGATATTAGGCGGGATATTACAGGCTGGTCAGAGAAGTTGCAGCCCACAAAAAGCGTAGCACATGTAATTATGTAAGGTTCCGGAAGGATGTGCATTGTGGACTGATTAGGCTAGGGATGCCGGACGCGAGGACGCTAAGCATATCGGGTCCGGGAATATTGGTGTAAGCAGGCCCAGGATTTCCAAGTTGAAGCCCCCAAAAAGAGTGCCGAGTTGTGCCACGGCTTCGGCGGGACTCGAACCCGCATTCTCTCTTGTACCTTTCCTAGTTGATACAACAGGAAGAGAGCGATCTACCTTGATCTACGAAGCCTTGGCGAATATAGAGGTGCTCCCATACTTGGAGAAAGAATCTCGATTCGGGGACGGCCGCAGACAAGAAAGCTCTTTTTTTTTGATCTGAAGCGGCGCTGGAGTCAATTCCAAAGAGGATTGTTTGACCCAGAAAGGCCGCAAGCGGCGGATTTTAAGGCGCGAACGGGAGTGAGAAGGAAGTGGAGAACCAAGGGGGAGAGAGTGTTGAGGACATACACCTAGATCAATGGAGGAGGGTTTGGAGTAATGTCAGATGCGAGGGGCGCTCGGAATATCGGGTCCGGGACTATTGGCCGTAAGCAGGACCGAGAAGTTGCAGCCCCCAAACAAAAAGCGTTATACAGATAGTGCGGGTTCGCCACGGCTTCGGCGGGAGTCGAACCCGCGTTTCTCTCATTTAACATTGCTCAGTGTTCGTAAGATGAGTGTGATCTACCTTGATCCACGAAGCCTTGAGAGGAGAGGTGGGCCCTTGGAGAAATCGACTCAAGGACAGCAAGATTCTTGGAGCGGCGCGCAGGAGTCAATTGGAAGGACAGTTCAGCTAGAAAGGCAGAAAGGAGCGGCTTTGGCCAGGGGGCGGAGTGAGGTCGTTGTCGGAGACACAGGCAGAGGTGCTTAGAACGAGAATGAGAAGAGACGAGCAGTAGGGAGAAGGACTCAGAAAAGAGGATTGATTTCGGATCAGTCGGATCGTCCAGTTCGGATCAATTGGCTGCCGCCTCTGTCTCTTTCTCTCTCCAACGTTCCGCCAGTCGATCTTACCGCACATGCCACTGAGAGCTGGATATCTGCTGAAGCGCCGACATTGCCTCCGCATTGCCTACTCTTTCTCTCAAAGTCCTCCACGTCCTGGGAAACCACCTGACTACGCTCGACTCGGATGACCCTTTTAGACGTCGTGCTCGCCGTGACTCGACACGCCGTGAGTAACGAGGACGAGGAGTGGTGCGTCCGCCACCCTCTTTCCCTCGCGGACGCTGACGCAGACGTAGACCGATCCATCCACATCGGCCTTCAAGCTTCAAGCTTCGAGCGATATGGCGATTCACCGCTCCTCCTTCAGCGGCACCGGGCAGACACGTCACTCTGCTCCCGCCCGAGTCCTAGTGCGTCCCTCGCTTTTATATGTAGTGCACGCTGACGCAGACACGGTAGGACTCCAGCCCTTCTCTTCGGAGTCGTCCCGCCCGTCGCGCTGGTGCTCACCCGGCGCCTGTCATCACAGGCGGATTCACAGGAGACACACTCGAGGCACGCGGAGGGACGCATGCCGTTGGATTCAAGGCGGCGTGATACGTCAGCTCCTCGTGCTCGTCCCGCCAGCTCCTCGTGCTCATCCCGCCACCGCCCGTCGTACTCTTCGCTCTTGCTCGTCGTCAGCCCCTCGTCCTGCTTCCCCGCTAGCACGTCCCCAATGCTAGTGGCACGCCATTGGATGCAGTGCTCCCCGGCTGGCGGGAGGATGGGGTGGCGCTGCGTGGAGGGCAGGAGCGCGGGGGAGGGCGAGAGCGCACGGAATGAGGCGGAGTGTGCGTCTGCGTCTGCGGCTCGTGGGGACCGCGACGTGGATCGGCGGAGGCATTCTTCGTCAGATCGGCGCCGACGCGCTGCGCCCCCAGCTGGCGGGCGATGCGGAGGGAAGGGGGAGGCGTATGCGGCCCATGCCTCTCCGCTGGCGCGGACGGGCGGACGTCATGAGTGCTGCGCGTCGGTGCGGGGGCGCGCGGAGGAGGGGATGCGCGCAGCGCGCGGGTGGACGATGGGCGCAGGAGGAGGAGCGGGAGTCGGGGTACGAGTCGGGGTACGAGGTGAGACGCGAGAGCAGGAGAAGAAGCCCGCGCGTTCAAGCGAGCGGAAGGAGGATGCGAGCAGGAGCGTGGCGCGGGGAGGAGGATGGTGGGGCCGGGGACGACGCGCACTGAACGGGACGAGCTGGAGCGGGCAGCAGCAGAGGTGGGGCGGGGGCGGGGGCGGGGGCGGGGGCCCGGGACGACAAGTATATGGGAGGCGTGGCGTGCGACTCCGTTACGCCGACACCTCCGGGCCTCTGGCGTTTGCGCGGGAGGTCGCTATCGGCGTGGTCTACGCAGGGCGGGATGCTGGTCGCGAGGAGGCGGGCGCGTGCGCGTACGGCAGGCGCAGCAGGGTAGACGGGGAGATGCGCGTTCGAGCGGGCGGGCGGGCGGGTGCGCGGTGGTGAGGGTGCATGTGAGCTGGAGCCGGAGCAGGAGGGGAGACGTGGGGATCGATGCGATGCAGAGGACGGCGGCGGGATATGGAGTAGATGGCGGGCGGCGATTCGGGACGAGCGGTACGCTTCCCACTCCCCTCCCCTCCTCTGTATCTCCCATTCTGACGCACACGCGGTTTGCAGATCCTGCGTTTCGGAGGATGGTGACTAATCCAGGTGCGTCGGTCCTTGTCTCGTCATTCCGTCCCTCTGTGCGTATACCTATGATCGCTATTTGCGGCGTCGAGGGCAACGTGTGGGCGTGTCTCCTCTTTGATGACTATGCGGAGCTTCGATAGCGAGGCGCGGGCCTACTGTGGCGGGCGTGCACGCGCAATGCACACCATCGATCCGTGTGGCTCGCGGGCGCGCGAGGCATTCGCTGCTGTGTTGTAGCAAGCTGCCATAGACCCTCGCCACCGTAGACCCTTGCCCTCATCCATGACGCCGTCGGTCTCGTTTGTGTCATCCCAGCCCTGTCTCGCCGGTGCGCGTCAGACGCGAGTGGGCGTGGTGGGAGCTTGTGGCTCGGTGATGCGTCCGCGATCCACCGGACGCCATGCCCTTGATTCTTCGTCCCATTTTGACGGCCGCGGCGGGCGATGCTCATGAGTATTCGGAGGCTGCCCTTGCCTGTAACGAGTGCTAGACCGCTACCATACTACCACTCCTTTCTCGTCATGTATCGCGCCGCTTCTCCAATTCATTGGGTTACATTCGTCTGTAGCCCACGGCACCTGTTGATTATTGAAACACGGGTCTCTTGGCGTGCTGGCCCCAATGTTCTGCTACGGGATAAGTGCGCTGGCGGACCGCGTCGCGTCACGCGCACGTGGGCCGGTCACATTTCACCCTGTCGCGTCGCCTGAGGCTGGTGTCCCGCGAGTCGCGAGTCGTATATGCCTTCTATTGTTCCTTATAAACCTGATTTTGGAGAGCTCTTATCGCTGTGTGGCAAGCTTGTGTGCAGCCATAGTGGCGCACTCGCACAAAAACAAATTCGACAGCATCTTTCTCGTAACACCCATATGGGGCGGTTTTTAGTAGAGGACGAGACCGCTCTAGTCTCTTATAAAAAGAGACTCCAAAAATCTTCACTCGTACCTTGCGATGTTGTAAGAGTGATCTACATTACTCCATGAAGCCTTTCTTTGTTCAAATGTGTGCTGAACAAATCTGTATGTCGGGAGGGCTTCGGACAGCTTCCCCGAAACGCTGCTGAGTCTATGGGAGGATTTTAAGAGACTCAGCATGGAGCAGGTAGGAGGCCAGCAGCCTCCCCATCCATCGCGCACCGATCCAACGACTGACTCAATCCACTGCCTTCTCCCTGCCATCCTGAAGTTTTTTTTTTCTTTCATGTCGACTGGTCCTGTCTTTCTGGCCCTCCTTGCACTGTAGCTTATTCCAAGGCTAGATCTCTCCTCCCAGGGCTTTATAGATCAATGCAGATCACTCTCGTCCTATAGTCTAATCTTGGAGTCCAAGAAAGGAAGCGGATTCAAATCTCGTCGAAGCTGTGAAGTGTGGTCTAGATACTTTTTTTAACTCGATGATTTCGTTTAGAGCCAGTGAGTTCAAAGTCGGTATTTTGATTTGATTTGATGTGCACAAATTCTCCGCGACTCACTCTGTATGGTTCTCTCACTGAATTTGGGGAAAGGCTATTACGATCACTGGTTAATTGTGTTATTCCCAAGCTCACAGCTTCCGAGCGGGATGATCTCCCCTGGTATTGTTCCTTGGCAGATGAACAAGGAGGGTATCTATAGCCTGAGTATACCTTCTGTGAGTACATGTGACATCTTCAAGGTGACATGATCAATGATCTGATCAATGGTAGTGGGCAATCGGCGGCTGCCAACATTGTGATCACATGCTCTAGCACAGCCTCAATTGCAGACCCCAACAACGGACGGTCGTTTTCGTGTGTTCGTCAAAGGTAAACTTCTGAACACAAAAGGTGAGACTTGTGGGAAATTACTCAGGCTAGTGCATCTCCGTTTTGATTTTAGCTCGTTCTTGTTGACTGAATTTATCGCCAATTGCATTGAATTCTACCACATGTACAAAACCAAGCTCAAAATTTTGGAATTCGGAGACGGAGACCCAATAGCTCTGATAATTCTGGCGATTCGTTGCCGCCAGTATTAGACGCTATTCGTAGTGTGGAAAGAGAAAAAGGCCGGCGCTTGATTGCCCGGTTTGACGCCGAAGTCACAGTCCGTGACGTACCGTCACTGCAAGCGGCTTTGGCGCGTCCCGACACTGTCGCGTTCCATTCCCTTGTTCTGTCGGCTCTATACCCTTCCAACTACCAATATTTAATCTTTGACGATCCTAAATCCTCGTGAGCCCAGAATACTCTACTTTCACGCGGCTCACCGGTGCCTAGTTAGCTAGTGGACTTAATCCATAATCGCGTCCAATTTGCGCTCACGTTCCCTTATCACGACCTCAAGACACAAATTACTCATTCATTAGACGTGTCTGTGTTATAAATACTGTATATTGCACTCTCTTTCGGCTCTGTTGTGGACCTTTCGCGCTAGAGGTGTGTCGCAGTATTCCTAATCTTCCAGTTGCTAACGTTCGGCCACTGTCTCAAGATAGCTATTTTTCGATGTTATAATCTTGCGCTCGCGCAACCCCACTCTGTAGTACAAAGTCATAATTTTCTGACCGGCCTTAACCTGTGCGGGCGCTGATTACTTCCTCTACTCCATGTACTAATGCGGGATATCCAGAGACACCCCATATCAGTCCCATAGTCCTCCTTATGCTCTTATAACTCCCTATTACCCACCTTATAATTCATCATTTGCAATGGCCAGTTCTCGAAACACTACAAAGCCGAAACGCTCGCGCGCACAGCAGCAGCAAGTCGCAGGCCTCAACGCCGCAAAACATAGCTACAAACGGGCTGAGAAAGAAAATGTTTCGCGTGGCCGACACGCGCACGGCTCTTTGCGCAAGCAGCTCGATTCTACGCAGGTGCTTCTCGAGCAGACTTGCAATGTGCTATCCAGCACACAGGCCGAATTACACGTCACTACGACGGAGCTAGCCTCTACTCGCGCCCTCCTTGATGCTACTAAATACAAGAGCTCTGACCTTTACCGAATGCTACATGTGGAACGACGAAAAAACCAGTGATACGAAACTACGAAATCTACCTTAAACACGATGATACATGACCTCACCACGAAACTCGAGTCGGAAAGAGCTACCGCAACACGCGCGTTACTGGAGCGCGATGAAGCGTGAGAAGCTGAGCTGCGTGCGGAGGCCACTTTCCGCCATTTTCTGAATTCTTCGCACACGGAAACAGCCCGTTACAAGAAACTTCTCAATGATAGCCGCGCAAAAAAATTGTGTTCTCCAGATGCAGACTCTGTGCTCGCAACGCGCACACAATAAAGCGCAGACAAAGGCGAAGCAGGCTGCGAGTTCAGCAAAGATTCGGAAAACCTGGAATCTCAAGAAAGGCGGTGCATATACGCCGGATGCAAGAGCAATGGCCAGAGTTTTAGTGAAGGCTGGGTGCTCGCAGGGGAGAGTGGGATCTGTGATCCAGTACGTGGCGCAAAAGGCCGGCCTTTCCGTGAAGCACAAGATGTGTCGCCGGACGGTTCAGCGCACATTCATGGAAGGAGGTGTGGCGGCACGTATCCGGCTCGCTCACAAGATGGCCAATGCAGATGGTAAACGAGATTCACTAAATGTCTTCACGCTACTCATGTTTTTTAGGTATCACACTTAGTACAGACGCCACTACGGTCCGGAGCGAAAACTACGAAAGCGGCCATGTTATGATCAATAAAGGCACATCCCACAAGATGCAAATCTTCTCGCTTACTTCTACCGCTGATAGGGTGTGCATCTGTGCACCCCTGAAATTACTGCTTTTGCATGTTTCCAGCCTTATGGCGGGGAGGCGTAAGACACACAGGGTGCTAGCTACATTCCCGGAACTGAGCACTAAAAGCCGTTAGCAGTGCTGCAAACTAGTGATAAACCAAGGAGACCGAGGATGCCATTGCGGCTTTCATACAAAGCTAGAGATTGCGACTCGGACTCAACCCCACTGGCTAGCCATAGGACTCATCCGGCAAGCTTTACTTTTGTGCAGTAAGCTCGATGTCAATATGGGCACGAGGCAACCAAGGGACATTGGAAGGATAACAAGAAAGCTATTTGATTTGGAACCTACAAAGTGCTACATGTGCCACCAGAATAATAGTATTCGGCTTGCGAGTTGAACTCAAAAGATGTGCCCGCCAATGGAATAAGGGCGGAGGGGAGAAATGAACCAGTTATGTCACATGACAATGCTCAAGTCTGCGCCAGTCCGAAGTTACGCCAAATGAAGTCACGCCACAACTGTAAAAAGATATAATGTGCGAGCACGCCACTTGAACTTGGCGGAGAGGCTACGCCACTTGAACTTGGCGCAGAGGCTACGCCACCTGTAATAGACCGGCCCTAAAGCAATCACATGACTTCATCCAAAAGCAGTTGGTGGTCACTGAACTTGGGTGCCAAGAGATAATAAAAGGCTCAGTCAGCCCATCAACTAATCAGACTGCGGAGGACTGCGGACGCTCCTAACCGAGTCTACGCGAGGAGATTGTAAGCAGAGGTGGCTTAAACAGAACTTGCGGGTGATTGGCGGCCACACCATCAAATAATACCCGGGCAGACACCTCTAAGTCTGCCCAACTACCAGGATATATCTCGCTTCAGATCAGTTCATCATTTTGTAAAGACCGCTTATCATTCTCTTAGTTAGTTGGGATCAATCCCTCTCATAGTATAAAAGCCGCATGTAAATTAGTAGTTAGACAGTGAATAACTCCCCCCTTAATGGCACCTAGCTCTTAGCAGCTTATAAGGCCTCTGGTCCTTATCCCGTTTGACGCACACACTCCCTTGGCGTAAGCCTGAGTTGTCCCTCCGTCTTCGGCCCCCGCCACTTTGTTCAGTCGCAAAGCTATTTGTAGCCGCGCTGTTCATACGCCAAAGTCCATTCCTATCGGGGTTGCTGTGTGGCGGAAACCAACTATCGGCGTACGGAACGTCCTTGAGTTGCTCTGCGCCATCGGCATCCATCTTGTTCAGTTGCAGAGCTATTCATAGCCGCGCTGTTCATTGACAATCGTGGTTGATTCAAAACACTGAGGTCGGGACCATGACCTCCCATAAAAGCCGTTACTGTTTGGGTCTCTGTGTGGTGGAAACCAGCTGGTGGCGTACGGAACATCATTGAGTTGCTCTGCGCCATCGGAACCCACGCCATTCGGCTTGCGCCACTACTCTGTAGTCGCGCCACACACAAAGGAATTATCTTGAGCTCCAGGAAGAACCTTACCATTTGGCGGAACCATCTCCTGGCGTACGGAACGTCTTGAGTTGCCCCTCCGCCACTTGTAAAATCAGTCAGCTACCCAGCGGTGCTGTCCTTCGCCAAAATCCCAATTTAATTGCGGTTTTGTGCACCACTAGTAGAATATCTACACCTGTTGCCGAAAGGCTGTTAAACCTGTTGAAAGCCCTTCTGAGGACCTTTCCAAAGCAAACCAGTGTCACACTATTGAAATTGACGGTCGATACGCCTGACCTACCCCCTCGAACATAAATACGATAAAGCAGGAGTTGGTTGTTGTTAGTTGTTGGAGTTTGGTGTTGGGTTGAGTTAAGACTGAGGTCTTACTCATTTAGCATTAGATTTCACGGCTGCACGCCACTGCACCGTTTCACCGCCTCACATAGTAGCGAAAGTCAACTCATGAATCTCAAATTCCAGATCAGCTGCATCTCCACGCTCTATAAACAAAGTCCTCTTGGCCGGCGATCCGCATTGAACTTTGAGGTGCATGATTTTCTACGCGTCTGGAAGGGAAACAATGCAGATCCCGCTGCTGATGCCCAAAAATACCACCGCCTCCGGAAAGAGTGGAAGCGCGAGTCGTCCAGGATCCTGCTCGGCTACGAGGAGATTCAGCAGATAGATCCACCCAAAGCTGTGGAGATCATCCGTGAAATCTAGCGCAAAAATCTCGGAGAAGTCGGCGGCACAGAAGCATGGCAATTACTGTCCGGCGCGGAGAAGCACATACTTACAAAATCCTCGCTGGATGCTTTTGCTTATCGCATCGGCGAGGAAGTCTTCGACAACCTCCCACCCAATTTCAAGTGGGAGATCGAACTCTTCTTCTGGGCCGGGTGCTCTATGCACAAAGAGTTGAATTGCTGCAAAGCATTTGACGAGGGAATGCAGGAATATTACGAGACACTTCCGGAATCAGAACGTCCGGTTTTGCCTGCCAGCCACGACAACGACGCTACCATACAGCTGGCTGAAGAGGGCGGAGAGACCACGGCAGCAGTTCAGCGGGCTCTAAAGGTTTCAGAGCGCGGCGCGGTCAAGCTCATTTCGCTTTTTGGTGTGCTTATTAACCACAAGGACGATAAGAAGGGCCTACACGATGTCTACGAGAATTATTTCCGCCCCACGATTGGTCCCGGCGTACACTTTCCCGACACGAGTAATACCCGCTACCAGTCTCATGGCCGCAGCGCCGCACACCTCATCACATACCTTGACAAGCACCGTGCTTTTATGCAGTTTGTGAAAGATCACAAAGTGAAGCGGAACTGGAATCACATGGAACAGAACATTGTCAAGGGGCTTCATTGCCCGAAGACTATCTCTCAAATGGGCGCACTAGTCATCTTTTGCATGACCGTCATGCTCTTAGTGTCCGCGGACCCGGCACAGAAAACCTTAACATGCTCGAGGCTTGGTTCCCTACATTCCTCGGTCAAAGCTCACATGAAGAAACTAATCACTGATCCCACCATCCTCTTCTCCCTTTCCTCCGACTCCTACAAACTCGCTACCCTCGATGGAAAGCCGTGGAGCGACATGCTGGCATGGGCCAAATGTGTGCGGCTTGCACCCACCCTGCCAGATGTTGTGCCTCTGATGCTTGCCAGGCTCAAGAGAGGTTGGGAACGTTTTGAAGGATTTACTGAGGAGTTTGTGAAGGGTGGCTTGATTGACACGTCCACAGCGGAAGAGCGACGTAAGGCCCGCATGCCATCAACAAACGACATCAGATCACTCTCATCCTATAGTCTGATCTTGGAGTCCAAGAGAGGAAGCACATCCGAATCCCGTCGAAGCTGTGAAGTGAGGTCCAGATACTTTTTTTGGACTCAATGATTTCTTTTGGAGCCAGTGAGCTCAAAGTTGGTATTTTGATTTGATTTGATGTGCACAGATTCTCCACAACTCACTCCATATGGGTCTCTCCCAGAATTTGGTGAAAGGCTGTTATCATCACTATTCAATTGTGTTTCTTCCAGGCCCACAGCTTGCGAGCGGGATGATCTCCCTTCAAGTGGCCTGCCATCGCTCTTTTGCAGATGACCAAAAAGGGCATCTATAGCCCAAGTACACCTTCTGTGAGGATACATGTGACATCTCCAAATGGTGTGGGCAGTACTACTTACCCGTTCTTATGGTGACATGATCAATCAACAGAGATGCATATGCATAGGACTTCAATCATCGGTGCAACATCAGGGTGATGATCATGATGAGCCAATGAATGTTCGACCTCCCACACACATTGAAGATAAAAAGGTCCGTCTCACCAGCACAGTCGAAATTCTTGCCCATCAGATCAAATGCCTCTTCAGCCTATTGCAACCGAAATCCAATTAAACAACATTCAAAAATGTTTTACTATGATTTGATTTGATGTATCCATGACTCACTGTGTGTGGGTCTCTCACGGAATTTGGGGAAAGGCGGTTACTATCATGATTCAATTGTGTTTTTCCCAAGCTCACAGCTTACGAGCGGGATGATCTCCCCTGACATTGTTCCTTGGCAGATGAACAAGGAGGGTATCTATAGCCCTAGTATACCTTCTGTGAGTATATGTGACGTCTCCAAGGCGACATGATCAAGGGACAGAGATGCATATGCATCTGTATTAGAATAGGGTTTCAATCATCAGTGCAACATCAGAATGATGATCACATGATGAGCCACTGGATGTTTGACCTCCCACGTACATTGAGGATAAAAAGGACCGTGTCACCAGCACAGTCCAAATTCTTGCCCATCAGATCAAATGCCTCTTCAGCCTACCACAACCGAAATCCGATTAAACAACATTCTAAAATGTTTCACCATAGCAGTGGATACCCTCGAGGTCCTTGCTAATAGCTTCAAGACTCCATTCTTGGAACCTATCTCCAGTACTGCCAACTCTCTGCTGACTGCTGTGCAGGTACATATTGACTATAAATCATAAAATTCATCTCACTTTTGCCAGACTGTCAAGCAAAACAAAAGTGATTGTGCTCAATTGTTGGAGCAAACCTATGGGTTGCTCTATGCAATTATTTCTCTCCATGCAACACCAGATACTGCGCCAGATTTGTCACCAAGCATGTTGAATCATCTTGGGAAATTCACAGAGTATGTCCCTTCTTGGAGGGAAATTGTTGCTGACAGCATGTTCTCAGCACCCTCTACAAGATCCATACATTTGTGGAGGCCCAACAAGATAAAAGCAAGATCAGGCACTTTTTCCGCCAGGGAGAAATGAGCAAACTGTTGCGGGATTGTAACATGGGTTTGCAAGAGGCACTAGATCATTTCAAGGTGAACTGGTTTGGCATATTATATGTATATGCAAGCACCCAACGTGAAAATAAAAACAGCTTCAGGATATCAATCTCCTCAATGAAGTTGGAATCATGCAGAAATTTGCAGAAGACAGACACCAAGAGGTTCTGGGTTTGATTGATGCCCTTTCCAGTGGAACCACTTCAGACAAAGGGTCACTGGTGGGTGGACCTTGTATTCTGCGTGTAACAAGAAGTAACTTTGTCCAGACAACTAGGGTCCTTTCTAGCTCCTACAATAGGTATGGTCTGAACTGAGACTGATAAATTTGGAGCTGAGCCTATTCTGATCAAGCTCAACCTCAATTTCCATGCTGCCATCGGAACCAAAAATCTTCCATGGTCGACAATCTGAAGTTTCCGACATTCTCAAACTGTTCATGCGGGAGACACCAAGGATAGCAATTTTGGGTGCAGGTGGAATGGGAAAGACAAGTCTCGCAAGGGCTGTTTTGCATCATCCAACAATCACCGGGAAATATGCACAGCATCGTTTCTTTGTGGCTTGCGACTCCACATCAAGTAAAGATGAACTGGTTATCCTGATTGGGGCCCATTTGGGACTGAAGCCGAAGAAAGATCTCGCCAAAATGGTTTTGCATCATTTTGCCACCAATCCGGCCTGTCTCTTGGTTCTGGACAACCTGGAGACACTCTGGGAGCTGACAGGAATCCGCCGAGACATTGAGGAGTTTTTATCTCTGCTTACAGATGTAGCACACCTTGCATTGATTGTAAGTCCTAATATTCTGACCTTAGTGTTGAAACTAACACTCAAGTAGATCACAATGCGAGGGACAGAAAGACCAGCCTCTGTACACTGGACTCGCCCTTTCTTGCCAGCTCTGAAACCCTTGACACATGATGCTGCTCGACAGACTTTCATTGACATTGCAGATGACTGTCATGACAGTGATGACATTAACAAAGTTCTCCTCCTGACTGACAACATGCCACTTGCAATTGATCTTATGGCCCACTTGGTTGAATCCGAGGGTTGCCCCAGTGTGCTGGCACGTTGGGAGGAAGAGAAAACCTCAGTAATCTCAAATGGCTATGACAAGCGGTCAAATCTTGATCTATCCATTTCAATTTCCCTATCAAGCCCCAGAATCACATCTGTGGCTCATTGCCAGGAGCTGTTGAGCCTCCTCTCAATGCTCCCTGATGGCCTTTCAGATATAGAGCTGGTGCAAAGCAAGCTTCCAATAAAAGACATCCTCACGTGTAAAGCGGCCCTGCTTTCCACCTCGTTGGCCTACAGTGATGATCACAGACGGTTCAAGACCTTGGTACCCATCCGGGGATACATGACAAGATCTTACCCCCCGATGGATCACCTTGTTCAGGCTCTTCTCAATTACTTTTATCAGCTATTGGAAGTTGATTACAAATATTCTGGGACTGTCTCAGTTTCTGAGATAACCCTACGGATCACATCAAATTTCTCAAATATTCAAGGCCTACTTCTCAACAGGCTCCAGCACCAGAATCCTGCAGCAGTTGATACAATCTATTGCATCCTATATTTCAATGCTTTCAGTAGATTTGCTGGACAGGGCCGGACTCATTTGATGGATCATATTGCCCATACTCATCTCCCATGTGGACTGGAGGTCTTTTATATCACAGAGATATTAGGTTCTTGGCAATTTCATCCAATTCCTCATCCCGAGGTACTGGTTGAGCAGGCAATGAAACAATTATCTCACTTTGATGAGTCTGATGTCAAATGTAAGTCCTCCAGCAATCTCCTTTTTTTATGATTGGACAGGTTCAATAGGTCGATTTTACAATGTTTTAGGAGCCTATTATCAGAACTCCAAGGATGATATGCCTACAGCTACAAATTACTATCAGACTGGACTCTCATTGGCAATTTCAACTGGGAACACCAAAAGACAGTGTCAATCATCAACCAATCTAGCATATCTCCAGTGCCAAATGGGAGATCCAGCTGCAGGCCAAAAGTATGCATCTGAGGCACAGAGGCTAGCAAAGAATTCTGCAGATTTATACAATGAAGCACGGGCACTAAACATTGAAGCACAATGTTGGGAAGCACTTGGAAACTACAAATATGCAGCCTCCCTCTGCAACAGGGCAAGAGATCTCCTATTTCACTGTGGGATGTCTGCTGGTGATTTGGACAATACTCTTATGGGATCTCAGGCAGAGATCTACAAGCTAAAGTCAGAATATGTGGAGGCCCGAGATATCCACAGGCAACTTCTTCATGGAGCCCCTGTTGAACTAGCGCCATACCATCATGCCTTTGCTGTGCTTAATATTGCGGAAATGGAGGTGTTTCTGGGTGTACCAATGGAGGATGTGGAAAGGAAGATTGATACAGCAAAATCAAAATTCAATTCATTGGGATGTGTCACCTCTGCAATGGCCTGTGATGCTATAATGGGAGACCTCCATCTGAGAGAAAGAAATCAACCATCTGCAAAGCTGCTTTTCCACAAGTGCCTTTCACTCTTTTGGGGCAATCATGCTGAATTGGTGAACTACTGTTTAGAGAGACTTGGTGATAGAAGTCTCTGGGGTTCAACATGGCCATCTTCCTGGACGATAGTATATCTTGTGCATGCCTCAAAGTCACGGCAGAAGATAGATGTTCATAAGGCCCTCCAATTCCTAGGGGATATCTTCTGCACTGAAGGTGATCAAAATACAGCAGTCAGCCTCCTGACAGTTGCCCTCGAAGGATTCACACACATGGATGTCCACCGCAGCCGAGCAGAATGTATGCTTCAACTTGGATACATCTCAAAGGACAATGGGGATGTGTTGAAGGCAATAGACTATTGGAGAAGTGCAAGATCTCTGTTTGAACGGTCATCTCAAACTAAAAAAGTTGCCATCATTGATGAAGAACTCCTCAGCATCACGGGAGATGTGCTCGAAGAACGTACACAGAGCTTGACACTTCTCTCAGAAATCCATGCACCAGGTGCAGCCCCTGAGACAACAGCTGGAAGTGTGGTTGAAGAACTTGGAGAGATAGAGAATCCAGGTCTGGGCGAGGGGAAAGACCTGGTTGCTGTGTTAGTTTGAGTCAGGTCAGAGGAATGTGTAGCTGAGATGTCTGTGTGCTCTGAAACTTTTCGTTTCCATACTGTACTTGGTATTTATGTCATGGTGTCCAGTATATACCCGTACTTAGTCGTTGTCGTTCACTTGTTGGTTACACGTGCTTACTATTTTCGTTGGTTTCCTTCCTTTGTTTAGTATTTATAATGTCCAATATTTTCCTTGAATTCACGTGTTTCACAAGGAAGCCGGGATTCTCAATTTTGAGCCATATTACCAACTCAGGAACCCGGTCTCTTACCTGAGCACTAAAACAGTAAATAACAAGGCCTGTAAGTCTCTGGAAGAAACAAGTTATCCATGGCTCCCTCAATTTTGCAACCACTTGAACCGTGTTTCTCTCACAACATCCCAGAACCGGACGCGAGCGATCTATGTTCATCTACGAAGCCTTGAGTACTGAGGCGGGGCTTGTGACATCGGGTTCATTAGGCTGGTGATTAAAGTTGCAATCACTCTGCTGAGATTTTGGGGTGGGTGGGTGAGCTAAGGGTGAGCACGATGGCGGGCTGGAGAACAAAAGATAGAACCATATGGACCACGACTTAGACGGGGGTCGATCCCACCTCACTCAATTATTTGATTCACCCAGATTGAGTTTCAAAGGACCAGAGCGATGTCCCTTGACCTACGAAGCCTTGAGTAGCGAAGCGTGGTGTTGCATAAACTTGCACCAAGGAAGCTCAGAGAAATGAAGAGTGTCTGAATATCCGAGGAGTCGAGGGAGGCTCCCTATTTTGTCCGGACGCCGGGAACTCGCGATGAATGGGCAATAAAAACATGCGGGATACTTTCATGCCCTCGGGGGGACTCGACCCGTGATTCTCTCTTGTGTGCTTGGCTGACAGGCAGGGACTACAGGAGGAGAGCGATCTAGGATGCCTCCGGAGGAGGGATCTGCGCTTGAGGAGTTATGAATTCGGGGCCGGCAAGAATTGACGCAGCGCGCTCGAGCCGTTGTAGAAAGATCAGCAGGAAAGGCGGAAAGAGGTTGATTGAGGCAGGCCCTGGCACGCGATGTTCCGCAGCGGACCGGAGCAGTGATGCACAGAGCATGAGCGAGAGGGAGAGCGAAGTTGATGTAATTGAGGATGTGGACTGATTAGGAGAATTCGAAGTCATGCCGGACGCTAGAAATGCCAGACGTGAGGCCGCTAAGTACATCGGGTCCTGGCGTAAGCAGGCCCGAAATGTTCAAGTTAAAGCCCCCAAAAAGCGTGTCGAGCTGTTGTGTCACGGCTTCGGCAGGAGTCGAACTAGCCTGCTTTTCTCTCATGAAATTCTTCATAAGATGACCGTGATCTACCTTGATCCAGGAAGCCTTGAGAAGAGAGGTGGGTCCTTGGCGAAATCGACCCGAGGAGAGCAAGATGGTGGAGCGGCGCGCAGGAGTCAATTGGAAGGACAGTTCAGCAAGAAAGGGGGAAAGGAGTGACTTTAGCCAAGCGGCGGGGTGAGGTCGTTAGCGGATATACAGGCAGAGGGGCTTAGAGCGAGAATGAGAAGGGACGAGCAGTAGGGGGAAGGAGTCAGGACTTGGTCGAGGCGGAATCTCGGATCAGTCGGATCGTCCAGTTCGGATCAATCGGCTGCCATCTCCATGCCACCTGAATATCTGCTGAAGCGCCGCTCATTGCCTCTAGATCTGCATTCCCTACTCTTCCTCTGAAGGTCCTCCAGGTCTTGGGAAACCACCTGGGCACGCTCGACCTGGATGTCCCTTTTATGTAATGAGGACGAGGAGTGGTGACTGGTCGTCCGCCACCCATCTTTTAAATGGTGGTGGGCAATACATTGAGTTTTGATCTTGTTCCCACGCTGAGTTAGCACCGCCACCGGTGCTCGGAATTGACCCCGATCTCGCGGACACGTTTTTGGAGGTTAGATGGCCCTCAATTAATTCGTACCATTGGGAGGAATAGTTCCAAATGGCGGGCGGCATGTTGCCTTCAGGCTATTTTTTCCAATTTCAGCAAATATGTGAGTCGCGGCCGATTTCGGCCGCCAAATATGATCTGATAGGGCTGGAAAGGCGAAATCGAAAAAAATGGCCTGAAGGGGACATGCAAGGAGGTATTGCAAAGAAGGTTTATCAAGTGACTTAGACCGAACTCGGGGATCTGAGCTCAAAAAGATTTTCGCCCCGGCACACGTCCCATCATTTTGTGCCTATTTCGAACACGGCTCACCCTCTGATTGTTACATGGGCTTCTCCCACCGACGTATAATCCACATATTTTTTGTATGGGGTGGTCTATGACACGATTTGACCCTTATTCACTTCAAATTCTGCCCTACATCTACCTTTACAATTGACCTGGTCGGCGGTAGGCCGCAGAGGCCGGTTCTTTGATGCACGAAGTGTCCAATATTACATGTCGCTCAGAGCAGAAAATAATCTACATCTTTGGAATTATGGTCTCCACTATCCAAGGAGTAACTTTGCTTCCAAACGTTTCCGACCCACGCAGAAATGTGTGGATAGCACCGCGAACAAGTCGTGGGTCACCCGAATTGATCGAGTTCCAATTGATCTTGCACGTGATCATCACGGCGGATCAATTGGGATTGCCCACCACCAGATCATCTAAGATCATCTTTGTGCTTTGACTGACGTCCCGCCGTAGATTGGGTGACGCTACTTAAGCAAGCCAGGATCTACACAAGTACGAGCACCCCGCCCACACCGTCTCCATATGCAAGCGCCCCCCGCTCGATATCGCTGGCAGCTCGCAATAGCAGGGTCGCTGTCGGCGGCGTAATACCCCTCCCACTCGCAGTGCTGGTACCCTCGTCGCGCCCCGTATCGCATTCTCCAGCGGGTCCCCCGCCCTCAGACGACGACAACGGCAACGATACAGAGCAGCACGGCCGCGCAAAGAGCATTCTTGCCAGCGGCAGTCCCACTTCGCCTGCACTCCCGCACTCCAGTACCCGGCGCCCCACACCCGCGCTCACCAACGCGGGCCCGCCAGCGCCATCGAAAAGCCGCACCCGCGCCCACTCAGCGCTCACCACAGAGCACGTCCGCGTCAGCCCAGTGCGACCTCCGTCCCCGTAGTCGCGATCACCCTCCGCCCCTCACAATCCCTGTTTCGGAGCGGACGTCACGCTCGTGCTCGTGGTCGTCTTGCGCGTGCTTGTCGTGCGTTGCGGAGGGGGCGGGAGCGCGGGGAGGGCGGGAGCGGCGGGATGCAAGATAGCATAATACGCCAGCTCCTCGTGCTCGTCCTGCCCCCGCCCGTCGTGCTCGTGCTCCCCCCGCCCGTCGTGCTCCTCGCTCTAGCCCCTCTTCGTCCTCGTCAGCCCGTCACCGTGCTCCCCCGCTCGCACCGAGGACGTGCTGGCGGGGCGGCACGCCATGGATTGAGATGCCTCCGGCGAGAGCACGGAGGATGGGGGATGGGGCGGCGTGGTGTGGAGGGCGGGAGCGCCAGGTACGATGACGCGGGGGGATCGCGGGGGACAGGGCGGAGTGGGTGTCTGTTTGCGGCTCGTGGGGACGTGGATCGGCGGAGGCACTCTTCGTCAGATCGGCGCCGACGCGCTGGGGCGATGCGGAGGAAAGGAAGGAGGCGCAGATCTACCGCACGCGTCCCACTGCTCTCCGCTGGCGCGGACGGGCGGACGTTGTGACGGTGCGGTAGCGCGCGGAGGAGAGGGAGGGAGGGAGGGGATGCGCGCGGGTGGCCGGTGGGAGGAGGAGGAGCACTGCGAGTGGCGGTATGAGGTCAGACGCGAGAGCAGGAGAAGAGGTCGGCTGCACGGGTCGCGTTCGAGGGAGCGGAAGAAGGAGGATGCGAGGAGCGTGGCGCAAGGAAGAGGATGGCGGGGGCGGGGACGACGCGGGCTGAAAGGGACGAGCTGGAGCGGCAGCAGCAGAGATGGGGCGGGGGCGGGGGGCTGGTATGTGGGACGAGCTCGAGCGAGGCGTGGCGCGCGACTTCGTCCGTCATGCCGACACCTCCGGGCCACGAGCGTTTGCGCGGGAGGTCGCTATTGGCGCGGTCTACGGAAGGCGGGGTGCTGGTCGCGAGGAGGCGGGAGCGTACGGCAGGTAGACGAGGAGATGCGCGTTTGAGCGGGTGGGCAGGTGGGCGCTGGGGCGGAGGATGCAGGCGGGAGTGGGGGGAGAGACGTGGGGACTCCGCTCGCGGGCCGATGCGATGTGAAGAACGGCGGCGGGATATGGAGTAGATGGCGGGCGCGCGAGCGAGCGGCGGGCGACGATTCGGGTTGAGACGAGCGGTACGCTTTCCACTCCCCTCCCCTCCTTTGTATCTTCCATCCTGACGCACACGCGGTTTGCAGATCCTGCGCTTCGGAGGATGGTGACTAATGCAGGTGCGTACTTACTACTTGGGTCCCTTCGGTCCTTGTCTCGTCGTTCCTTCCCTCTGCTTGCACCTACGAGGGCTATCTGCGGCGTCGGTGGCCCCGCGCGGGCGTGTCCCGCTTCGATGACTGGCGTGGCGCAGCGCGCGCGCGCGCAGTGCACAGCATCGCGATCCGTGTGGCTCGGGGGTGCGCGAGGCATTTGCTGCTGTATTGTCGCAGGCTGCCGTAGACTCTTGCCCTCATCCCTTTAGGCCGCAGGCCTCGTTCGTGTGATCCCAGCCTTGTCTCGCCGGTGCGCGTCGGCATGGTGGGAGCCTGTGACTCGGTGATGGGTCCGCGATCCACCGGACGGCATGCCCTTGATTCTTCGTCCCATGTGGCGGGCGATACTTACGAGTACACGGAGGCTGCCCTTGCCTGTAACGAGCGCTAGACCGCTACCATACTACCACTCCTTTTTCGTCATGTATCGCGCCGCTTCTCCAATTCATTGGGTTACATTCGTCTGTTGCCCACCGGCGCTTGATTATTGAAACACGGGACTCTTGGCGTGCTGGCCCCGACGCTCTGCTCGGGATAAGTGCGCTGGCGGACCGCGTCGCGTCACGCGCACGTGGGCCCGTCACATTTCACCCTGTCGCGTCGCCTGAGGCTGGTGTCCCGCGAGTCGCGAGTCGTATATGCCTTCTATTGTTTCTTGTAAACCTGATTTTGGAGAGCTCTTACAGGTGTGTGGCAAGCTTGTGTGCAGCCATAGCGGCGCACTCGAACAAAAAACTCAATGATATTAAGTTCGTTCTTGGCTTGGCGTACTCCTGGACAGACGCTTCAGCATACACAGCTCGTACCTCGCTTGTTGAAGGCTTGGCAGGAACTACGACAATTCCACCAAGCGATGGGCTTCTATCCAAACAATCAGGATGTTCCTCGGCATCTTGGACTCCTGTTTTATCACTTGTCCAACGAGATAGATCCATATTTGCCCATGGTAAGCCACCTGTCCTCATTGACTCGCTCTATTGTGACTGATACATATTACCAGTTGATGACGAAGATTCCGGCGCAAAAGATTCCAGTCTTCACAACGACATACCAGCGATCTCGCGGATTCCGACTGCGCACATCACACAATGGACACTGTTGCATCTGTGAGTGATAATAATTTCTTCGGCAATTTATGCGGCACCGTGCACGGCGTTCCGGGTGCACCCCACCCAGTGTTTCTCTCCTTAACGGGTATTTTATCAGAATTTTTGGAGCATGGGCGGCGGCGCTCCGGGTGCGCCCCACGCAGTATTTCTCTTTCTTTAATGGGTATTTTATTAGAATCTTTGAAGCACGAGCGCGGCGTGCGGGCGGCAACGAGCGGGGGCGGCAGACAAGGCGCGCAAGCGGGGCGCGGGGCGGTGCTTCGGGTGCGCCCTGCTCAATTTCGTTTTCTCTCTTTAATGGACATTTTTTTGAGATTTCTGGAGCACGGGCGGCGAGCGCGCGGGCGCGTGGTGTCACGACGATGGGCACCGTGAGTGCCTGTTTTTTTCTGTATTTGGCTGTGATTCTGGCGACAACGTACCATATAGTGTACCCACGAAGACACCCACAGAGAAGACTGGTCCCTTGAGCTGAGTTCGGAACTGCCTGAGTTGCCCATCTTCCTTTTATTCGGGCTCACCAGGCCGGCGCGGAGCTGCAATTCTGGCGACAACCTACCATACGGTGTACGTACATAAACACCCACAGGAGACTGGTCCGGTTTGGAACTACCCGACTTGCCCGTCTTCCTTTGTTCGGGCTCACTGGGCCGGCGGGGGGCGGTAATTGTGGCACCAACCTACCATATGGTGGACCCACATAGACACCCACAGAGACGACTGGTCCAGTCTGTACATCCCCTGAGCCGAGTTCGGAACTGCCCGAGTGCGTGTTTCCCTTCTTCCAGAAACGCACCCAACTCGACCAGCAGTTCCTCCGGGGTCACAATAGAAACCTGTTCAGCCGAAGATATATAGACACGAGGACACGAAGATAGAACGGCAGCATTCAACGGTATTGCTTTGATTTTGCGTGTCTCTCGGCTATTTTGTCCAATCATTTGCCTCTGCCATTTTTAAATCCATCTCACAGGCAGTGATATGATTGTTGCCAGTTAGACGAAACTTGGTTCTGGTATCCGCCCGTGACTGCAGGCACATGCGAGACGCTCTTCCATCTCCCCTCTGATCGGCGGAGAGGCGTAATGCATCAGAAGCGAAGGCTTGTGAGAGTGCATGATGCATCAGCTCACCTTGGTCCTGCCAGCAGTTCGTCGTTATCCCGCATCGGTCCCAAACCCTAACTACCGACCCCCACGACCGCAAATAGCTAACTCAAATCACGAATTTGAACCATACAAATTGAGCTCGGCAGCTGCCGAGCGGCATCATTTATTGATGGCAGTCCGAACGGCGTCTGGTTTTCAGTGTTCAAGTCGATCCTCGGTGCAAAGCGGAAAGTCAAAGGCGATTACAAACGGATGAAATGCATAGCCGGTGAGTCTACCTTGTTTCGGACTCATGAGTCGACCTCATGTGGCTGTGCATTCAGAACTAGCGGTCGTGGGAGCCGGCTGTGCACGTCGCTACACATCTCTCATCTTGATAGCTTCTACGTCCATTGTCGTGTCCCCGCAACTCTTTCCCCGCGTTCATGTCTGCTTCCGACCTTCAAGTACCCCCCGAGCTTGAAGATGGGCCGAAACCATGGGAAGCCGCACTCACCAACTTTGTAGCGAACCTCGTCATCTGTCAGCTCTCGCAGGAGACAACCGCCGAGCAGCTACTTATGCCCTTCGACACACCAGAAAACCTCCGAATTCCGAGTCCAGAGGTTTTTTACTACTGCGCATGCGCTGAGCTGCTGAGCGCGACGCGTGAGTACAGCGAAGCGGGGGAACATATTGCGCTCATCGCCGGACTGTTT